>CM056573.1:185055421-185127921 GCA_029721435.1 Gymnothorax reevesii | reverse complement strand
AACGCGACCAGGACAAAACAACCAATCAGAGCCAGGAGGAGTGACTGACGATGACAATCATCTCTTATGCACACGCAATTCAATCAGCTGTGTAGCCTAGTTGTGGGTGTTTCTTTACAGCTGGACAAACACTAGCCAGTATAAGCACTGCCATTTCTGCCATTATTTGTGAGTTCAAACTTAAGAAGTTGAGAACAGGAGTATAAACTCCCAAGAGCGTGAGGACACAGTGAGCTGAATCTGCAGTTTGAGATAGTTGTGTTCTTGTCTACTTAACATTTCAGCGCGAGAATTTATGTTCACCTTTCTCACAATTTTAATATTGTTAAAAATAAACGGTTATGTGCTTTTTCCTCGGTGGATGTCACCAGAGAATGCTGTCACCAGGGGCTCTGCTGTCACATTAGCTGCAAAAGCCGTAGGGAAAAAGCAGGCTACGCTTGCCGCCGATAGGCGTTGAAAGCTCAGCTCATGGCAATAACTTTGTCGGTACCTGGTTGCTCACGCAAGTGGGTGGCTGGTAGATACATCGTATATCACCACAGATTTTGTAACAGAAAATACAAGTTTTCATAGTTAACAGTCACCATTTCTTGTCTTGTTTTACAAAATATCTAGTCATAAACCCCAAACTTCTTAATTTAAGACAGACTTTCTTGGCTGGATCTCTTCAGGTCAGTTGGAAGCCGCTCGCGTTCTGCCACCTGGAAGTATCTTGGTGCATATTGTTAGCAAACATTCTGAAATGCCATATAGCTTCATATGTAAGACGTCAATGATTACACTAACGCTGCGTTGAGAATATCTCATGTTACAAATGTTGCCGATGACGATAACTTGTTTCCAGTGCTTAGGCTAGCTCAGTGGCTAGCTGTGTTTTATGAATAACATGCTGTAACTCGATTTTTAATATGCCCAGGTAGTCGTATTGGTTTGGTCTTTGACCTGAGGCCACATTCATTGGATACTTGTTGATGTTAAAATGTAGATATTTCACTGTGTTTGCACCTAGTGTTCACACAGCCCCTCTGATTATTCAAGCATAGGACACTGCATCCAGGTAACGGGATGCGAGACTCGCGCTCATGCATGTGACTCAGGGGGTGTGGCTTTGATCAGAGACTTGAGGGGAGGGGGTGGGTTTAGAGGTGAGGCAATATTCAAATCTTGCTTGCTGTCCCAAGATTGCAGACTCCAGCTTTAATAGATAAGAGTCTCTGTAACCGTTGCTGACCTCAATCAATTCCGGGTCAGATGTTCATGTTCAAGAAAAGGAGGGAGGAAAGGAAAAAGTCTCCATTCGCAAGTCCTGCATCTTCGGGCGCATTCGCTGCGCTCACGTGCGTGGAAAACAAGGAGTCTGAATTTGAAAGCTACGAGTCAGATGGAACGAACGTTATCCGCTCAAGAACCTCTGCTGCCTCTCTGAAGACCACGCCTTTGTTGGCCGGAACATGAACAAGTGAGGCGGGGCCAGGCCTATTAAAGAGCGAATTTTCCAACTATTTTTTTCAACTTTGCTTGCAATGATCGGGGTGAAGCTGAACGCCAACAGCTACTGCAAGCGGACCCGCACGAACCGGAGCCTCGGGCAGGAGCAAGTGAGCGGGGAGCAAGATCTGTGGTGTGTTTCTGAATAGCATAGCTGCTCACTTACTTAGTAGGAATCATTGGCTGTATATGGTCAAACTAGTTATGTTAGTTGCTTACGTAGTTAGCAACTATGATTTTTGGAGAGCTACCCATGAGTGAGGGTAGAGGGAACCCTAACATGAACAAGCTTAAAATTCTGCTGATGAACGCCCTGCTGGCTAACAGGAGGGCCTTAACTTGGGGTGTATTGAATACATTGCAATCTGTTCCCCTATCCTTCCTCTTTGTTCGTGCTCGTCAATCGACTTATCTTGACTTGCAAGATGGAGGCTACTGGAAACTACCTCACGGTACTGTTCGCATAATTAGTCTTTTTAAATAAACCACCTGTGCATTTTCAAAGTTCTCAGTGCCTCTTTTTAAATGTCAGGGCCCTCGGAATTCTACCGATGAAGTGTGCAGCTACTTTGAGCCTGGTTCATGATGAAAAAATTGTGATTTCTTTGCATGGCTACACTATGCCCAATTCACTACCATTTTAAGCCTGTTGGGAGCTTCAGCTAAAAAGCCATGTATTTCGAAATGTTGCGTGCGTACGGAGGTGGGGTAATTGACAAAAGTTAGTACTCATTATCATGTTTCAATACAGCCCAAGTCAATTTCACTCCGGAATTCTCCTTTAAGCAACTAACAGTGCAATTATCCTGTAATATGAAGCAGACAGTCCCTCCCAATTTATATCCCTGCTGTGCAAAGCCAGTTGTGCGCTGCTCTGAAAAGACTACCGAGCTCCGACCCAGGCCAAGGTGCCAGGTAATACTCCTCAAAGTGGCATCTTAACCAGGGGAGTTAACCTGGTAATCAAACTATAGCATACTTTTTAATTATCATAAATCCAATCCGCTGGAAAAATCAAAAATAAAATGAAACAAAACCAAGAACTGAATAAATTAGGTCAGGCAGAGGATGGTTGGTGCACTGGACCTCCTTAAACCGTGTGTCCCTGATTCCCACGAATTACGCCATCGGAAAGGGGCTATTTTCGCTCAGCTTTTTTGGAGATGTGCGTGAGTTGAAGGGGTGTTCAAAATGCTTCTTTCATTCTCTTCCTGTGTGAATGAGTGTCTCCGGAAAGTGTCTTATTTATCATTGGCATCAGCTTTCTCTATTTACAGCAAATATGAAAAAGATGTCTCTGAATTACGGAGAAATAAAATAACCTTTTGAGATTTTTTTTCCTGGGGGCCGGATGGGGGGGACAGCGGTTGTGTCATGTCTGGACCTGGGACAGGCTCCCTCCTGGTCCCACCTCCGGATTCAACTCCAATTTTCCATTTTACTCTCCAAATTACAAATTCCTAGCACCTGTATCCAACTATTCTCCTCTTATTTAAAGTTGCTACAGGTGAATTAAAAAAAGTGTTAAATAGCTCCAAAGTTCGTCAGAGATCATTGATTTTGAGCATTTGGTCCGTAACACAGGTCTCTCAGTCACTGTCCTCTACAGTAAAGCAGTACATACAATTCTGGAGTCACCCACTGCCGCTATCCAATTAGGTGACTGAAGGCTATAAAGAAGCGGTTCTCTCTGCTTGAGCACTGTCCCACTGACATCTGTGACTCACTGCATTTTGTGGCAGCTGGGGGCGATGGTGCACAGTATCTGTATGTGTGTGATCGGCAGCATTGGAGAAGAAGAGCGCTTTAAAAAGAAAGTGAATGTGATGATTGGACGGTGAGTGAGGGGGGTGTGTCTGTGACAGTCAAAGATGTGTTTGGCAAGCAAAGATAGAAATGATCCTCCGGTGGCAATAATAGCAGATTGCTACTTTACTGTAGAAAGAGCCGATTGCTACAAGCCTACGCAGTGGAACAGATGAAGCCTCTGATCCTAGCGCTACGAGAGACGGCGTATAAAAGAACCGATAGAGAAAAAGATAGTCAAGGAAGAAAAAGCTGGAGATGGCCAAAAGTCATGTATATATCAGTGCCACTTTCAGGGGGTTGAGAAAACAAGGAATCTAAGGGTTCGCAACTAGCCTTGTGGTTACAGAACAGGTAAGCTGTTTTATTCTGCAGTAGTTACGTTTTTGTATTACTCTTGGGTCGTCCTGTCGGTGGTTTATAATCCTGCTGATGTTAGTTCATTGATGTTCTGTCATCATTTGTGACGACTGCAGCTTGATTAGCTGTAAAGCAACAAAACCTGGTAGCAACTGGTATTTGTTCTGACAAAGGGAGGCTGTTGTATAACTGGGCGATGCCATTATTTATTTGAGAAAAAAAGTAACATGCTTTAAATCGACTAGCAGAAAACTGTTTTTGTATGGACGATTGTGATTTTTTTTTACTGTAACAGCGATCTCCTCACCGTATTCATACCGAAGTTTCAGCATGGATGTAGTGTGTCGTTGGTCCATGTGTTCAGTGTGGCTTTCACACAACAAGCTGCAAAAAATGATTTTCAAGAAAGGGAAACTTACTTATTTTAAGACTTAAAACATTTATTTCTAACACCATTTTTCTTAATAAGACAAGAAATTTTTCCTTGATTTGAGGTAATTTTGACTATCTTGCCGATGGGGTAAGTATATTTTCACTTGTCAAGCAAATAATGCCATATGGACCTCGCCTGGTAGTTTGTGTAAAATTGCCCAGTGGAATGAAGGTTAATGAGTTCAGTGGAAATTTCAAAAGAAAATTTTAGCATAAAAATTAGAAACTGACAAGAAAATTGTTAGTTCACTCAGATTGATAAGTTTTCATAATTAGTTCTTATTCTTCCTCATCAGAGCTCACCATCGCCACATTTCATCTTCATTTGATCGTGTTGACAGAGCCCAAACCTGCCATCCACATCAGTAAGAAAATGTACGTGTGCACTTGAGAAAAACTCAGCCCCCGCTCGAATGACAACCCCTCACCTTCCACACTATCGTTCCGGACATGAGAGCCCTGTCGATCGCGCACAGTTTCCCTCGCTTACACCTTTTCCTTGCGGCATAGTCCCTCCCTCCGAGGATGCAAGGAGAGACGCAAAGAAACTATGCGAGGAGAAAACGAGGCGATCGGAGATGACAGACTTCACCCCAGTCACGCAAATATTAGCAAGTGTGGAAAGACAGACAGACAAACAAACAAACACACAGAGCCGCTAAAAACAGTACTTCATGCCCACTCCGTGGGGTGGAGTAATAAATAATGAAAATGAATGTTGTGTCAGTCCAGTCCGGTGCGAGAGTCAGGCTGGTCACATGCCTGTTTCTGTCCAATCATCCTTGGCATCAGCATCTCTCACCCAAACAGCAATCTTTCATTGCCAAGGCAGCGTTCATTCGTTTCTCGAGTTTCGTGCCTTCTGCACCGCTCCTACCCTGACCTACCGAAAACAATCTGCCCCCTCACCCCACCTCCCCACCTCCCCCTTTATAAATAACATTTTAATTGAAAGCAGCATCTGTTCATACTGCGTCCAATAACTTAAATTTTAATGAGATTCAGAAGAATCTCTGGCTTTGCTGAGGGATTTTTTGATCTCAGGGACTGTGTCATGCTTGCTCAGATTGTTCCAGAGCACCACCTGAGCCCAGTCACTGCTAAATGCAGTTTGTCGAGCAATAAATGGTCATATTTGACGCAAGTGTCCTGACTGAAATGTGTTAAGAGACAAATGAGACGTCCTTACCACTGATGCGAGTACATTTCAAATAAGTGAATTGAGATGTACCCAGAGGTGAGAATGAGTGTGTGCGTCAGGTTTGGTTTCTCCCAGGGCATTGTGGGATATGGTGAGAAGCTGGAAGGTTTTTTATTTGCGAAAGGGAATTGCCATTTATTAATGCAGGTGTTCAGCGCAGACAGCAGTGTGGTATTTGAATAGATCGCACAGAAATCACGCCATACTGTGATATTTCAACAGGTGTGTGTAAAACTCACAAATGAGTGCCAGTCTTGTTTAAATTAAAATACATCAGTGCTGATCGTGCTAACCTTTAAACGGCAAATATAAAAGCCTGTGTCTGCTGCTTGAAATCCACCCCTCCAGATAAGCAAATTAATCTCTCCTCTGGCAGAAGAGAATCACTAACGAGGGTGTGTGTTAGACCCCTCAGTTTCCTCTCAGGAAAGTCAAGTAACGTTCCTTTCTCTCTCTCTCCCTCTCTCTCTCTCTCTCTCTCTCTCCCTCTCTTCTCTCTCTCCCTCTCACCCTCTCTCTCTCTCTCTCTCTCACCCCCTCTCTCTCCCTCTCTTCTCTCTCTCCCTCTCTCTCCCTCTCTCTCTCTCTCTCTCTCTCTCCCTCTATCTCTCTCTCTCCCCTCTCTCTCCCTCTCACCCTCTCTCTCTCTCTCTCTCTCTCTCTCTCTCTCCCTCTATCTCTCTCTCTCCCCTCTCTCTCCCTCTCACCCTCTCTCTCTCTCTCTCTCTCACCCCCTCTCTCTCCCTCTCTTCTCTCTCTCCCTCTCTCTCCCTCTTTCTCTCTCTCACCCCCTCTCTCTCCCTCTCTTCTCTCTCTCCCTCTCTCTCTCCCTCTCTTCTCTCTCTCTCTCTCTCTCTCTCTCTCCCTCTCTCTCCCTCTCTCTCTCTCCCTCTCTTCTCTCTCTCCCTCTCACCCTCTCTCTCCCTCTTTCTCTCTCTCTCTCACCCCCTCTCTCTCTCTCTCTCTCCCTCTCTTTCTCTCTCTCTCACCCCCTCTCTCTCTCTCTCTCTCTCCCTCTATCTCTCTCTCTCCCTCTCTTCTCTCTCTCTCTCACCCCCCCTCTCTCTCTCCCCTCTCTCTCCCTCTCTCTCCCTCTTTCTCTCTCTCACCCCCTCTCTCACCCTCTCTTCTCTCTCTCTCTCTCCCCCTCTCAGGATGGGGACTCCTGTGCCCGTGTGTGGGCCAGTGTTGGGGTTCCTGCTGGCGCTGGTGTGGGGGCAGGACTCCTCCTCCCCGTCTCCCTCCCCCGCTCCCTCGTTCTTCGGCTGCTCCTCCATGGTGCAGGGCGTGCTGTACGGCTCCTTCTCCCTGCGAGAGCTCTTCCTCTCCTCCCCGCTGGCCCCGGGCTGCTCCTGGACGGTGGAGAATCCGGACCCCACCAAATACACGCTGTACGTGCGCTTCAAACACCACCCGGCCCTCTGCCACGCATTTGCCCCCGTGCTCCTCCCCCTCGACCACTTCCTGGCCAATCAGAGCTGTGTGTTGGCTCTGACCCCGCCCGACCCGGAGCTGGTGGACCTGTGTCGGCCGTCGCCGGGGCCCCGCGGGTTTATGCAGTTCGACAAGAACTTTGTTCAGCTGTGCCTGACGACATCCCCTGCTGTCCTGGCAACCACCCCCGTCGTCACGGTGACGGCCCCCATCTCCATGGCTGCCACCTCTACACCCACCTCCACCACGGCCAGCGCGGAAGACCCCGTCTCCATGGAGATGCTGGCATTCCACCTGGTGGAGGTCTTGCTGATCAACAATGAGAACTCCAGCCAGTTTGCCTGCGGCGTTTTGTGCCGATGGTTTGAGGAGTGTTTGCGGGCGGGGCGGACTGACGGGCACGAGGGCGGCGCGCCCGAGGAGTGCGGGATCGCCCAAACCGGGTGCATCTGCCCGGACGCCGAGCTCGGCCCACCCTTTCTGCCCACTCCTGCAGCCACGCCCACCAACAGATCTGCCCACAGCCATGCCCCTGAGGTGCTTCCTGCCCCGCCTGATGACTGCTGCGTCACTCAGACTCCCTCCCTGCACGCCATTGCTCTCGTGCCTCGGGACGTCCCGCAAGGTGAGATATCAGCCTCCACCCAGCTCCTCTCTTACCTGCTCCCCACTCACTAACTCACCTGCTCAGAGCAGCAGTGTGAAGCAGTGATCAGAGCAGCAGTGTGAAGCAGTGATCAGAAAAGCAGTGTAGAGCAGTGATCAGAGCAGCAGTGTGGAGCAGTGATCAGAGCAGCAGTGTGGAGCAGTGATCAGAGCAGCAGTGTGAAGCAGTGATCAGAGCAGCAGTGTGGAACAGTGATCAGAGCAGCAGTGTGAAGCAGTGATCAGAAAAGCAGTGTAGAGCAGTGATCAGAGCAGCAGTGTAAAGCAGTGATCAGAGCTGCAGTGTGGAACAGTGATCAGAGCAGCAGTGTGAAGCAGTGATCAGAGCAGCAGTGTGGAGCAGTGATCAGAGCTGCAGTGTGGAGCAGTGATCAGAGCAGCAGTGTGAAGCAGTGATCAGAAAAGCAGTGTAGAGCAGTGATCAGAGCAGCAGTGTGGAGCAGTGATCAGAGCAGCAGTGTGGAGCAGTGATCAGAGCAGCAGTGTGAAGCAGTGATCAGAGCAGCAGTGTGAAGCAGTGATCAGAGCAGCAGTGTGAAGCAGTGATCAGAAAAGCAGTGTAGAGCAGTGATCAGAGCAGCAGTGTGGAGCAGTGATCAGAGCAGCAGTGTGGAGCAGTAATCAGAGCAGCAGTGTGGAACAGTGATCAGAGCAGCAGTGTGGAGCAGTGATCAGAGCAGCAGTGTGAAGCAGTGATCAGAAAAGCAGTGTAGAGCAGTGATCAGAGCAGCAGTGTGGGACAGTGATCGGAGCAGCAGTGTGGAGCAGTGATCAGAGCAGCAGTGTGGAGCAGTGATCAGAGCAGCAGTGTGAAGCAGTGATCAGAAAAGCAGTGTAGAGCAGTGATCAGAGCAGCAGTGTGGAGCAGTGATCAGAGCAGCAGTGTGAAGCAGTGATCAGAGCAGCAGTGTGAAGCAGTGATCAGAGCAGCAGTGTGAAGCAGTGATCAGAAAAGCAGTGTAGAGCAGTGATCAGAGCAGCAGTGTGGAGCAGTGATCAGAGCAGCAGTGTGGAGCAGTAATCAGAGCAGCAGTGTGGAACAGTGATCAGAGCAGCAGTGTGGAGCAGTGATCAGAGCAGCAGTGTGAAGCAGTGATCAGAAAAGCAGTGTAGAGCAGTGATCAGAGCAGCAGTGTGGGACAGTGATCGGAGCAGCAGTGTGGAGCAGTGATCAGAGCAGCAGTGTGGAGCAGTGATCAGAGCTGCAGTGTGGAGCAGTGATCAGAGCAGCAGTGTGGAACAGTGATCAGAGTAGCAGTGTGAAGCAGTTATCAGAGCAGCAGTGTGGAGCAGTGATCAGAGCAGCAGTGTGGAGCAGTGATCAGAGCAGCAGCGTGAAGCAGTGATCAGAGCAGCAGTGTGGAACAGTGATCAGAGCAGCAGCGTGAAGCAGTGATCAGAGCAGCAGTGTGGAGCAGCGATCAGAGCAGCAGTGTGGAGCAGTGATCAGAGCAGCAGTGTGGAGCAGTGATCAGAGTAGCAGTGTGAAGCAGTGATCAGAGCAGCAGTGTGGAGCAGTGATCAGAGCATCAGTGTGGAACAGTGATCAGAGCAGCAGTGTGGAACAGTGATCAGAGCTGTAGTGTGGAACAGTGATCAGAGCAGCAGTGTGGAGTAGTCATCAGAGCAGCAGTCTGGAGCAGTGATCAGAGCAGCAGTGTGGAGCACTGATCAGAGTAGCAGCGTGGAGCAGTGATCAGAGCAGCAGTGTGGAGCAGTGATCAGAGCCGCAGTGAGAACTGTTATCAGGACATGTTTGCTGACTTGATAAGACTGCTGATATGGCAGTTGGGGCGATGAGCAGCCGATGTGTGGGACATGAGTTTGGCGTACTCTAAAGTAGAGCTGACATTTTTTCTGTTTCGGGCCTTTGCACGCATCCCCAGAGCGGTTGGGGAAGACAGGTTTTTGGAGAGGCAGGACGGGGCAGCACTGATGAATCCTCAGTGGAGACTCAGCCAAAATCAGCCTCCTTTACCCCCCCCCCAGTACTGGCTGACTCATAGACCCCATGAATCACCGCCGAAACTGCTAACTCCTCATTCCATCTGCTTACTGCCTTCCTATTGGTTCTCTTTGTGGCCAGTCAAACTCATTACCCTACATTACATCCAGGAAGTTGGCCAACATTCACAGCCAGAGTGACCCAAGCAGTGCGCGGTTTAATACGTGCAGTTATGCAACCGGCGTTAATTATTTTTATTAATGGGGACAATTACGGTGCCTCACCAGGAATTTGTTTTCGCAAGCAAAAACTGGGTGACACCCAAAAATAGACCAGCATCATAAGTAAGTCTTATAGGTTCACTTCAGCTGTCGCTGCTGACCGAGGCTCTGGCTTCATCACTGGAGTCAGTCCCAGGGTGCTGCACTGTCGCTGCCCACTGCTCCTAAATAACACAGAAGGATCAAATGCGTTATAATAATTATCCCACGGGTTTAATGAAGTACCCCTTTCTCACTCGTGGATTTGCCAGGCGTAGAAATGAGTTATTGTGGGGACTCAGGTATGCTACTCGCATACTCCCTCGGCTGTTAGCAGATCAATGCCTAACATCATTCTGCATAGCACCACAACTTAGTTCGACGTCGCTACTACGAGGACTTTCGGGTTTTCACGATATCCACGAGTTGGCCGTTGGGAACCTTTGATCTTTGAAAATCCGAAACATTCTCAGCTGGATCTGGTTTTCGAGCTCAGTCTCGTCCTGACTCGTCAGATAGTGGTGCTACCTGAACAACCGCCGATATACAATGCATACGGAGGCTTTTTGGCGTCCTTATCTGACGTTTAAGGTTAGGGTTCAGGTTAAGGGTTAGGGGTCGGGCTGTAGGGTTCGTTTTATACAGGCGTCAAACACGGACACCAAAAGCCTTATCGATGCTTAGTCAGGTTGCGTCACTATCTGACGAGTCGGGATGAGACTGGGCTCGAAAATCAGATCCAGCCCGGAACTTGGTGTCAGTTATCGTGTTGAAGGCACGAGATCGCCGCGCGGATACAGCAGCACTGTCCCGTCCCCTCTGGTGCGATGCTGGGTGACGCAGCTCTGCTGTATCAGAGGGTGTATGCGAGGTGAGCGGGCAGCTCCTCGCGCGCGTGAGGGGTGAGACGGGGCGGGCTGCGCTACGGTACAGCTGTCCCTGTGTGAGTAATCAGATCTGACAGCTCTGTCCCCGTCTTACCCCCGGGGAGTTAACCATCCCCTCAGCTGGCTGCGAGCGGCTCTAAGCACAGGAGCACAACATTCCCTGGAAGGGCGGGGTCCTCACGCTTAACTAGTGCACTTACCTTTCTTAACGAGCCCTCTTCGCTGCCAGGGGAAAATGGCTCCACCAATCAGGGAAGACATGACGCAGAAAAGGCTGCTGGGAGCACGGGGAGACGCGATGCTGTTTCCTAAATGAGGCAGCGGCATCTGAGGTTTCACGATGTCACAGTCTGGACATGATTTACAGCCCCGTTTACGGAAGGTGAGACGAGACGGAAAATGCAAATTGGAAGGAAAGCAGTGATTTTCCATTCAGCCTTGACCAGAATCAGATTGCTGACAATGTGAAGACAATATACTTCATGCTTTTCCTAGGATACTGTCCTTTTGGGAATAAAGACTCGTCACAAATTTTATGCCCTTGACGTCTTCCATAAAAGTTGAGACAGAGGTTTGTTTACATAAACCTTTTTTATGCCCCACAGAGTGATCACTTGGGGAACTGGGGACGACCAGTGGTCTAGTTTTGAATGTTTACCTCCCTGTTCTTACTTGATTTACACCAATTGATTTACATCTCAGCTGCTCGAATGACTGGGATCTTCGCTGTCCTATTTTGCACCTCCCGAGGCACCGAATGTTTTCAGTCGGAGCCGGGTTGGGACTGCAGGTGGGCCAGTCTAGCAGTCACTCTTCATATCGGGAGCTGTGCTGTTGAATCCTGCCCAGAGCATGGCAGGGGTGTCGCCAAAAAGACATCATTTATTACTATTTTTGTGTTGCTCCAAAATGCACATATGTCCCTTCGACATTTAGATGAAAGATTGCCTTTTCACCCATACCTTGTTGGTGACGACCGGGATTTTTCTGTTCTTCTTTGGCCTGGAGAACAGCAGCAACTGGGACAGTCCTGTGCTTTTTTGGCTTAGAGAACACAAACTCCATTACTACAATTTCAAAAAATTATGAATGTTGTCTAGTCAAGCAACAGCTCATTTCCACTATGCAGTATTCAATTTCAGATGAACTAAAGCCCAGAGCCCAGTGTTTCTGGACATTTCTGACTTGTAGCTTCCTCAGTGCATCCTAAAGTCTTCACTTGCATTTGTGAATGCAATAATGAATGGTGAAATCCCTAAATCCTCACCATCTTGCCTGATGTTAGAAGGAATTGCCGACTCGATTACACACCGTTTGCATGTTGAAAATTCCATGAAGGCAAGATGAAGGTTGCATTGCTTGGCCGTATTCAAAGGCGGCTTCACAATAGAACACCCTGCGATGACGTAGCAGCCTAGAAATTTAGCCTACCTAGGCTGCAGTCTAATCTTTGAGAAACGACCATTCTGTTATGTTATCTTCATACGGCTACACCACCAGAGCGCGAACCCCCAATCCTTAAAGCTCCTCGGCTGCTCGAATAGGGACTGGTACAGTGCTGGCGTGTGTGAGGTCGAGTTTCTCAAACACAATGGATGACAGATGCTTCGTGATGCTGGCAGGTTATCAGTCTGTCTGCACATAGCCTAAAAACACCATCATTCAGCGGCAGGCATCTCGTCTACGGCCAAATACACATATTTCATCGCTGGCAAATAACACATTCCAGCAGTTTATTGATCCAGGCATGCATTCCTGTCTCCATTTTGGCTCTAGCTGGGAGCTTGGCTGCAGCAGTTTCTCTTGTGTTCCTGCCTCCATGTTGGCTCTGAGTGGGAGTTTGGCTGTGCCAGCTTCTGTGTCCTTGACTCCATTTTGGCTCTGAGTGGGAGAATATTTGCGCCAGTTTCTCTTCTGTGGTTCAGTTTTCTTCAGCTGTGCCCACTCTGTCTCTCTCTCTTTCTGGCTCTGAGATCCATCCTGCTGTGTTTCTGATGGTGGCATTTTGCATTTATTTAGCCAGAAATTGAATTCTAATCATTTGTTTGTTTTCTTCTTTCTTCTACAGTCATGCATATTAAAGTATCCTTCAATTCAAGCTACATCGCGCAGCCTTATCTCCGTGTAAGCCTTGAATGACTGCTTGAATGCAACATTCAATCACAACGTTTACTGACTTCATAGTCTTAACTGTAGGTCAGAAACAGAGCTATCATTACCCGCTGGTCTACTTCTGGATTTACCAATAATGTTGTGGTAGAAATTGAGAGCAGTGTCACTAACGCCGCAGTCTGTTCTGATAGAGGTTCGCCATCTTGATGCAAATTGCAGTTTGTACAATTTATCTCGCAGTGTACTATTTCAGCGGCGATGAGGTTGAGTAATTTGGCATTAAATTATCGCTCTCCGTGAACTGCTACTAGGACACGCTCATCACCAGAGCCTTTCTCCTCAGTAAAGCTGAGCTGGAGTTTGTTTATTTCAGTGGAGGTGATTAGTGGTTTCAGGGCTAGAGAGAGAGAGAGGGAGGGAGATGGGCTGCACCAAATGAAAGACTGACTGAGCAAAATGTGGACAGAAATGAGTGTGAGTCAAATGAGAATGAGTAAGAAAAACCTTTCAATGGAGAACAGGAATAGAGAGAGTGAAAGAGAGGGCGAGGGAGGGAGAGAGAAAGACAAACTAACAAACGTGGTGCCGTCAGAAGTGTAATACCTGGGGGGTGGTACATATCAGTCCCAGCACATGTTTCCGCCCCCCCGGATCTTACACAGCTGAATTCACTCATTAGCTGTGCCTACTGGCTGATGAATGGCGCTATTAGCAAATCCAGGTGGGTGTCTGGATTCTGGGGAGGACTTTTTACACCCCTGCAACAAGTGTGGTGGGGAAGGGGGCGGTGCACTGGCATCAGCTTGTCCGTTCGTCTGTCCATGAATGCAATTTTATCCAGAGCTTTTTTTCTGAAACCACACGGTGGATTTTGTCCAAACTTGGTATGTGTCCATCTGACCACGAGAGCCTGTGCAGTACACCTGCAGTTTTGTGAGTGACTCAACGTTTAACATGGAGATTTAGCAATTTTTCGCGAAAAAAATTAATTATTGGGGGTGAATTCAGTCCAGAGCTTTATTCGTTAAACCATTTGATAGGTTGTTTTCAATCTTGTTATGCCGAATTATCATGCTGAGAACCTGCTCACTCACAATTTGAAAGTAATTAGACTGACATTTATGAAGATTTTTGTTATTTCTTCCACTTAGAGAATTCTGTATTGAGGATTGAGTGCACTGTCATTTGAGTACGCAGTATGCAGTAATGGCCTCTTCAGTTAAATGCTACACTGAATACAGGGGTGTATCTTATTCAGCAGCAGTATTGCATGATGGTAGCTGCTGCTTCTGTCTGTCTCTAGATGAGAGATGAGAGATCTAACATAGTAATAGTACTTTAGAGCCGTACCCGTCCTGCTGTGGGGCAGGAGCGATCTAACACAGTAACAGTACTTTAGAACCGTACCCGTCCTGCTGCGGGACAAGAGGGATCTAACACAGTAACAGTACTTTAGAACCGTACCCGTCCTGCTGCGGGACAGGAGAGATCTAACACAGTAACAGTACTTTAGAACCGTACCCGTTCTGCTGCGGGACAGGAGAGATCTAACACAGTAACAGTACTTTAGAGCCGTACCCGTCCTGCTGTGGGACAGGAGAGATCTAACATAGTAATAGTACTTTAGAGCCGTACGTGTCCTGCGGTGGGACAGGAGCGATCTAACACAGTAACAGTACTTTAGAACCGTACCCGTCCTGCTGCGGGACAGGAGAGATCTAACACAGTAACAGTACTTTAGAGCCGAACCCCTCCTGCTGTGGGACAGGAGAGATCTAACACAGCCGTACCCGTCCTGCTGTGGGACAGGAGAGATCTAACACAGTAACAGTACTTTAGAGCCGTACCCGTCCTGCTGCGGGACAGGAGAGATCTAATAAAGTAACAGTACTTTAGAGCCGTACCCGTCCTGCTCTGGGACAGGAGAGATCTAACACAGTAACAGTACTTTAGAGCCGTACGCGTCCTGCTGCGGGACAGGAGAGATCAAACACAGTAACAGTACTTTAGAGCCGTACCCGTTCTGCTGTGGGACAGGAGAGATCTAACACAGTAACAGCACTTTAGAGCCGTACCCGTTCTGCTGTGGGACAGGAGAGATCTAACACTGTAACAGAACTTTAGAGCCGTACCCGTTCTGCTGCGGGACAGGAGAGATCTAACACAGTAACAGCATTTTAGAGCCGTACGCGTCCTGCTGTGGGACAGGAGAGATCTAACACAGTAACAGTACTTTAGATCCGTACCCGTTCTGCTGTGGGACAGGAGAGATCTAACACAGTAACAGTACTTTAGAGCCGTACGCGTCCTGCTGCGGGACAGGAGAGATCTAACACAGTAACGGAACTTTAGAGCCGTACCCGTCCTGCTATGGGACAGCAGGGATCTAACACAGTAACAGAACTTTAGAGCCATACCCATTCTGCTGTGGGACAGGAGAGATCTAACACAGGAACAGAACTTAAGAGCCGTACCCGTTCTGCTGTGGGACAGGAGAGATCAAACACAGTAACAGCACTTTAGAGCCGTACCCATTCTGCTGTGGGACAGGAGAGATCTAAACAGTAACAGCACTTTAGAGCCGTACCCGTTCTGCTGTGGGACAGGAGAGATCTAACACAGTAACAGTACTTTAGAGCCGTACCCGTTCTGCTGTGGGACAGGAGAGATCTGACACAGTAACAGTACTTTAGAGCCGTACCCGTCCTGCTGTGGGACAGCAGGGATCTAACACAGTAACAGTACTTTAGAACCCTACCCGTGCTGCAGTGGGACAGGAGAGATCTGGCACAGTAAGAGTACTTTAGAGCCGTACCCGTCCTGCTGTGGGACAGGAGGGATCTAACACAGTAACAGTACTTTAGAGCCGTACCCGTCCTGCTGTGGGACAGGAGAGATCTAACACAGTAACAGTACTTTAGAACCGTACCCGTGCTGCAGTGGGACAGGAGAGATCTGGCACAGTAAGAGTACTTAAGAGCCGTACCCGTTCAGCTGTGGGACAGGAGAGATCTAACACAGTATTAGTACTTTAGAGCCGTACCCGTCCTGCTGTGGGATAGAAGAGATCTGACACAGTAACAGTACTTTAGAGCCGTACCCGTTCTGCTGTGGGACAGGTGGGATCTAACACAGTAACAGTACTTAGGAGCCGTATCCGTCCTGCTGTGGGACAGGAGAGATCTAACACAGTAACAGTACTTTAGAGCCGTACCCGTCCTGCTGTGGGACAGGAGAGATCTAACACAGTAACAGTACTTTAGAGCCGTACCCGTCCTGCTGTGGGACAGGAGAGATCTAACACAGTAACAGTACTTTAGAGCCGTACCCGTCCTGCTGCGGGATAGGAGAGATCTAACACAGTAACAGTACTTTAGAGCCGTACCCGTTCTGCTGTGGAACAGGAGAGATCTAACACAGTAACAGTACTTTAGAGCTGTACCCGTTCTGCTGTGGGACGGGTGGGATCTAACACAGTAACAGTACTTTAGAGCCGTACCCGTCCTGCTGCGGGACAGGAGAGATCTAACACAGTAACAGTACTTAAGAGCCGTACCCGTCCTGCTGTGGAACAGGAGAGATCTAACACAGTAACAGTACTTTAGAGCCGTACCCGTTCTGCTGCGGGACAGGAGAGATCTAACACAGTAACAGTACTTCAGAGCCGTACCCGTCCTGCTGTGGGACAGGAGAGATCTAACACAGTCACAGTAATTTAGAGCCGTACCTGTCCTGCTGTGGGACAGGAGAGATCTAACACAGTGACAGAACTTTAGAGTTGTACCCGTTCTGCTGTGGGACAGGAGAGATCTAACACAGTAACAGCACTTTAGAGCCGTACCCGTCCTGCTGTGGGACAGCAGGGATCTAACACAGTAACAGTACTTTAGAACCGTACCCGTGCTGCAGTGGGACAGAAGAGATCTGGCACAGTAAGAGTACTTAAGAGCCGTACCCGTCCTGCTGTGGGACAGGAGGGATCTAACACAGTAACAGTACTTTAGAGCCGTACCCGTCCTGCTGTGGGACAGGAGAGATCTAACACAGTAAGAGTACTTTAGAACCGTACCCGTGCTGCAGTGGGACAGGAGAGATCTGGCACAGTAAGAGTACTTAAGAGCCGTACCCGTTCAGCTGTGGGACAGGTGGGATCTAACACAGTAACAGTACTTAAGAGCTGTACCCGTCCTGCTGTGGGACAGGAGAGATCTAACACAGTAACAGTACTTTAGAGCCGTACCCGTTCTGCTGTGGGACAGGTGGGATCTAAGACAGTAACAGTACTTTAGAGCCGTACCCATCCTGCTGTGGGACAGGAGAGATCCAACACAGTAACAGTACTTTAGAGCCGTACCCGTCCTGCTGTGGGACAGGAGAGATCCAACACAGTAACAGTACTTTAGAGCTGTACCCGTCCTGCTGTGGGACAGGAGAGATCTAACACAGTAACAGTACTTTAGAGCCGTACCCGTTCTGCTGTGGGACAGGAGAGATCTAACACAGTAACAGTACTTTAGAGCCGTACCCGTTCTGCTGGGGGACAGGAGAGATCTAAAACAGTAAGAGTGCTTTAGAGCCGTATCCGTCCTGCTGTGGGACAGGAGAGATCTAACACAGTAACAGTACTTCAGAGCCGTACCCGTTCTGCTGTGGGACAGGAGAGATCTGACACAGTAACAGTTCTTTAGAGCCGTACCCGTTCTGCTGTGGGACAGGTGGGATCTAACACAGTGACAGTACTTTAGAGCCGTACCCGTCTTGCTGTGGGACAGGAGAGATCTAACACAGTAACAGTACTTTAGAGCCGTTCCCGTCCTGCTGTGGGACAGGAGAGATCTTACACAGTAACAGTACTTTAGAGCCCTACCTGTCCTGCTGTGGGACAGGAGAGATCTAACACAGTAACAGTACTTTAGAGCCGTACCCGTTCTGCTGTGGGACAGGAGAGATCTAACATAGTTACAGTACTTTAGAGCCGTACCCGTCCTGCTGCCGGACAGGAGAGATCTAACACAGTAACAGTACTTTAGAGCCGTACCCGTCCTGCTGTGGGACAGGAGAGATCTAACACAGTAACAGTACTTTAGAGCCGTACCCGTCCTGCTGTGGGACAGGAGAGATCTAACACAGTTACCGTACTTTAGAGCCGTACCCGTCCTGCTGCCGGACAGGAGAGATCTAACACAGTAACAGAACTTTAGAGCCGTACCCGTTCTGCTGTGGGACAGGAGAGATCTAACACAGTAACAGAACTTTAGAGCCGAACCCGTCCTGCTGTGGGACAGGAGAGATCTAACACAGTTACAGTACTTTAGAGCCGTACCCGTCCTGCTGTGGGACAGGAGAGATCTAACACAGTAACAGCACTATAAAGCCGTACCCGTTCTGCTGCGGGACAGGAGAGATCTAACACAGTAACAGTACTTTAGAGCCCTACTCGTCCTGCTGCGGGACAGGAGAGATCTAACACAGTAACAGTACTTTAGAGCCGTACTCGTCCTGCTGTGGGACAGGAGAGATCTATCACAGTAACAGTACTTTAGAGCCGTACCCGTCCTGCTGTGGGACAGGAGAGATCTAACACAGTAACAGTACTTTAGAGCCCTACTCGTCCTGCTGTGGGACAGGAGACATCTAACACAGTAACAGTACTTTAGAGCCGTACCCGTCCTGCTGTGGGACAGGAGAGATCTATCACAGTAACAGTACTTTAGAGTCGTACTCGTCCTGCTGTGGGACAGGAGAGATCTATCACAGTCACGGTACTTTAGAGCCGTACCCGTCCTGCTGTGGGACAGGAGAGATATATCACAGTAACAGTACTTTAGAGCCGTACCCGTCCTGCTGTGGGACAGGAGAGATCTATCACAGTAACAGTACTTTAGAGCCGTACTCGTCCTGCTGTGGGACAGGAGAGATCTATCACAGTAACAGTACTTTAGAGCCGTACCCGTCCTGCTGTGGGACAGGAGAGATCTATCACAGTAACAGTACTTTAGAGCCGTACCCGTCCTGCTGTGGGACAGGAGAGATCTATCACAGTAACAGTACTTTTGAGCCGTACCCGTCCTGCTGTGGGACAGGAGAGATCTATCACAGTAACAGTACTTTAGAGTCGTACTTGTCCTGCTGTGGGACAGGAGAGATCTATCACAGTAACAGTTCTTTAGAGCCGTACCCGTCCTGCTGTGGGACAGGAGAAATCTAACACAGTAACAGTACTTTAGAGACGTACCCGTCCTGCTGCGGGACAGGAGAGATCTATCACAGTAACAGTACTTTAGGGCCGTACCCGTCTTGCTGTGGGACAGTCTGTAATCCTCACATGGATGGAGGGTCCAGCCCCCTTCCACAGGCGCAGCCACCAGCAGAAACACAGCAGGGGGGCAGTGTAATCGCGGCCTCTAAAGCATGACCCTCCTGCCTCATGCGACGCCGTGTGCTCTGTGCACCTCCGCATGGCGCGAACATGGAGAGCAGTGCTGGGCTTTTCTCAGCGTTGTTTGTTGTGATGCCTTGTTTTGTGTGATGTTATGGTGCAGCGTTCTCTAAAGGTAATGTAATGCTGTGCTCGAAGCTTGCCTGTTGAAATGTATCAAGATATCGCAGTGATCTTCGACCTCTTGTTCTGTTAAGTCAGATCTAATATAATTCTTTCCCTGAAGATCATAAGCGAGTGATAGGGCAGTGGATTGTTTTGTTTTAGATGTGAGATTGGAGAGGTTGGTTAGTTCAGACTTTCCTTAGGGGTTTAGCAGGTGTGTGCTAATTGTGCAGAGCGCCCCTTTCAATTATCCTAGTGCCCCTTCTCGTAATTCTGGTTCTCCAACTGATTATCCTAATGCATGATCTCATTGTTTCAGAGCCTTTTCCAGTTATTTCAGTGCCCCATCCCATAATTCCAGTGCCCCATCTTATTATTCCAGTGTGTCATTCCTTTATTCCAGTGTCCCATCCCATTATCCCAGTGCCCCATCTCATGATTCTGGTTTCCACTGCCATTATCCTAATGCCTGATTTCATTATTCCAGAGCCTTGTCCTGTTATTCTAGTGCCCGCTCTCATGATCCCAGTGTCCCCTCTCACAATTTTAGTGTCCCATCTCATACATCGCAGTGCCCCATCTTGAAAATCTAGTGCCCAATGCCGTTACCCCCAGTGCTCTATCTCACTATGCCCCACCCCATCTTGACCTCACTCTGGGGTTTCATCAGGGGGTACAGCAGGGACCAAGATCTCACTCCCCCACCTCAGCCCCTCCAGTCGCATGGGGCTTTAAACACTTCTTTGGAAATTTCTCTCCCCTGCTCTCTTCTCTTAAAATAAATCACTCACTCAGTTTAAGACCATTCACACACTATTAAAGACTTGCTGAAAGTCACTTTGGATAAAAGTGTCTGCTAAATAAATATAATGTTGCGTAAAGATCACACTCAATTTCAGTCAATAAGTTTCGAATACGTTCGCAAACTTACTATTGCTCATCTTATATCACTGCAATATTATTGCAAACTTTGTTTTTAATGCGCTATAGAAATAAATGACCCTGACCTTGAATATTTTTCAAAATTAGGCAGAAACTTATGGTTAAACATTGGAGTAAACTTCAGTCAATGAGTGGCGAATCATCGTGGACACTCACAATTAAATATCACATTCAACTTCAGTCAGTAAGTTTCAAATCAATGTGAAAGTCACAGGAAACATTTGAGACTTTGGCTGGATTTCAAATACTCGGCTGTACTGCTCCGCTGGCAAACCTCAGATGTAATTCCCCTTGTGTTGTGTTTGGCTAGAAGCACTGGGTAGTTGCGGACTCTCCATGGGTTCGTGAGTAAGGACCAGGATGACGAAGTATCGCTTTTATTTCCGCCGCATTACGGGCTGCATGCTGCGGCCCCCTATCAGAAATAAGAGAGCAGCGCAGTGGCTGTGTTTTAGATGGCCATATTTACCCTGTTTTCTCTTTTCTGCTTGTCATTCATCTCTGTCTGCGCAGGCCAGCCCCCCCTCAGTCCCCACCCTCCCCTCAATGCGAACTCTTTCCAAAAATAGCCGAGTGTCAGCACGACCCATCTGAGATAGCTGAGAGAAAAGGTCGCATCATGCAAATGAAGTCAACAGGAGTGTCGCAAGAGTTTTAACTCATGTAGTCCTACTTTTACATCCCGGGGTCCGAACTGCTCTAAAACGGCTGTCTGCGGGAGCATTGATGCTTTACTGAAGCAGCGCTAATGCGGCAGCATGTGGGAGCATTGATGCTTTGCTGAAGCAGTGCTGATGCAGAAACCTGTGGTAGCATCGATACTTTACTGAAGCAGTGCTAATGGTGAAGGCTTTCGCAGTGTTGCTGATTGACTGAAGCAACGCTAAGGCTAAAGCCTTAAGGGCTGTTGATGCTTTACTGAAGCAGTAGCGATGCTAAAGTTTGTCAGAATGTGGAATTTTTATTGAAGCAACGCTAGTTGTGAAGCCTATGGGAGTATTGATGTTTTTCTGGGGTAGTGCTAATCCTTTAGCCTGTGGGAGTGTTAATTCTTGACTGAAGCATGCTCATGCTGAAGCCTATGGGAGTGTTGATGCTTTGCTGAAGCAGTGCTAATGGCGAGGCCTTTAAGCCTGTGGGAGAGTTAATGTTTTACTGAAGCAGCGCTAATGCTAAAGTTTGTGGGAGCATTGATGCTTTACTGAGGCAATGCTAACCCTGAAGGCTGTGGGATTATTGATAGTTTACTGAGGCAATGCTAATGCTGAAGGCTGTGGGAGTGTTGGAGGTTTACTGAAGCAGTGCTAATGCTGAAGCCTGTGGGAGCATTGATACTTCACTAAGGCAATGCTAATGCTGAAGGTTGTGGGAGTGTTGGAGGTTTACTGAAGCAATGCTAATGCTGAAGACTGCGGGAGCATTGTTTTACTGACGCAATGCTAATGCTGAAGGCTGTGCGAGCATTGCTGCTTTACTGAAGCAGTGCTAGTAATGGAGTCTGTGGGAGCGTTGATGGTTTACTGAGGCAATGATAACGCTGAAGCCTGTGGGAGTGTTGGAGATCTACTGAAGCAGCGCTAATGCTGAAGACTGGGGGTGCATTGATGCTTTACTGAGCCAATGCTAAAGCTGAAGCCTGTGGGAGTGTTGGAGGTTTACTGAAGCAGCAATAATGCTGAAGTCTGTGGGAACATTGATGCTTTACTGAGCCAATGCTAAAGCTGAATCCTTTGGGAGTGTTGGAGGTTTACTGAAGCAGTGCTAGTGCTGAAGACTGTGGGAGCATTGATGCTTTACTGAGCCAATGCTAAAGCTGAAGCCTGTAGAAGTGTTGGCGGTTTACTGAAGCAGCGCTAATGCTGAAGGCTGTGGAAGCATTGATGCTTTACTGAGCCAATGCTAATCCTGAAGGCTGTGGGAGTGTTAGAGGTTTACTGAAGCAGTGCTAATGCTGAAGACTGTGGGAGCATTGATGCTTTACTAAGCTAATGCTAACGCTGAAGGCTGTGGGAGTGTTGATGGTTTACTGAGGCAATGCTAACGCTGAAGGCTGTGGGAGTGTTGAAGTTTTACTGAAGCAGTGCTAGTGCTGAGGTCTGTGGGAGCATTGATGCTTGAGGCAAAGCTAACGCTGAAGGCTGTGGGAGTGTTAATGGTTTACTGAGGTAATGCTAACATTTAAGGCTGTGGGAGTGTTGGAGGTTTACTGAAGCAGTGCTAATGCTGAAGACTGTGGCAGCATTGATGCTTAAGTAAGCCAATGCTAATGCTGAAGCCTATAGGAGTGTTGGCGGTTTACTGAAGCAGTGCTAATGCTGAAGCCTGTGGGAGTGTTGGAGGTTTACTGAAGCAGTGCTAATGGTGAAGGCTGTGGGAGCATTGATGCTTTACTGAGACAGTGCTAACGCTGAAGGCTGTGGTAGTGTTGATAGTTTACTAAGGCAATGCTAATGCTGAAGGCTGTTGGAGTGCTAGAGGTTTACTGAAGCAGTGCTAATGCTGAAGACTGTGGGAGCATTGATGCTTTACTAAGCCAATGCTAACACTGAAGCCTGTAGGAGTGTTGGCGGTTTACTGAAGCAGCGCTAATGCTGAAGTTTGTGGGAGCATTGATGCTTTACTGAGGCAATGCTAATGCTTAAGGCTGTGGGAGTGTTGATGGTGTACTGAGGCAATGCTAACGCTGAAGGCTGCGGGAGTGTTGGAGTTTTACTGAAGCAGTGCTAGTGCTGAAGTCTGTGGAAGCATTGATGCTTTACTGAGGCAATGCTAATGCTGAAGGCTGTGGGAGTGTTGGAAGTTTACGGAAACAGTGCTAATGCTGAAGACTGTGGGAGCATTGATGCTTTACTGAGGCAATGCTAATGCTGAAGGCTGTGGGAGTGTTGATGGTTTACTGAGGCAATGCTAACATTTAAGGCTGTGGGAGTGTTGGAGGTTTCCTGAAGCAGTGCTCATGCTGAAGACAGTGGCAGCATTGATGCTTAACTAAGCCAATGCTAATGCTGAAGCCTATAGGAGTGTTGGCGGTTTACTGAAGCAGTGCTAATGCTGAAGCCTGTGGGAGTGTTGGAGGTTGACTGAAGCAGTGCTAATGCTGAAGCCTGTGGGATTTTTGGAGGTTTACTGAAGTTGTGCAAATGCTGAAGCCTGTGGGAGTGTTGGTGCTTCACAGATGCAGCACTAGTAGTGAAACCTGTGGGAGTGTTGGAGGTTTGCAATAATGTTGAAGCCTGTGGTCATGCTGATGCTTTGCTGAAGCAGTGCCAGTGCCGAAGCCTTGCATGAGTGTGAAATGAAGATGGAAGTTAATCAGAGACAGTTGAGTAGATCACGTGCAGAACACCTCATTCCTCTCTCCGCCCCTCGTTATGAGGAGCTATTTTCTTACAGTGCTGATTACGCCCCTCGCTCTGGCAGTGGATACACTGTGAGGTTCGGCCTGGCCCTCTGGTGGGTGGTCGACTGGTAACTGTAGAATCACTGGTTTGTGCCTCCAGGTTGGGTTTGGGATTGAGATTTGCATGTGAGTGCAGAGGTGGGGAAGAACTCTGCAGTGGGGTACCTGAGCCCAGCCCTGAACCCCAGATGTGTCCGGCCCTTCTGTTTGTCGGCAGAACCCTTTGATCTGAAGCCCTGCCAACACCATACATGCATCCTATAACTCGCCTGCATATGGGGTCGGGAGAGGGCCGGGGCTTATCCCAGCATGCAGCGTGCTAGAGGCTAGAACACCCTGGCCAATCGACGTATCCATCGCTGGGCTCGCTTATACGGCTCGGCTCAAGAACAAGAACACTAATGCATTTAAGAAGTAAAATTCTGTTTATTTCGCAAAACCAAATGTAAAAAGAAGACTATGCAAATACGGGGCGCGAAAGTCAGCATGGTCAGTACTGTGAGTGAGTGAGTGATTGGCTGAAGCAGTGTTGTATGCAATCAAACCAAGAGTCGAAAGGGGAGAGAGAGCTCTGCAAAACGGGAAATGAGCTTATTTATCAGCTTAGCGAACGAGCCACAGGTGCTCTCCATTTAGCCAATGAGCCCTGGCTCCGCCCACCAGGTACTTGCGAATGAGCCTCACATCCAAGCAGTGCAGGGGGCCGTAACACTCACACACCATTCACTCATACACCATCACTCACACACTCACACACCATCACTCACACACTCACACACCGTCACTCACACACTAACACACCATTCACTCACACACTCACACACCATTCACTCACACACCATCACTCTCACACTCACACACACTCACACACCATCACTCACACACTCACACACACTCACACACCATTCACTCACGCACTCACACACTCACACACACTCACACACCATCACTCACACACACACACCATTCACTCACACACTCACAAACCATTCACTCACACACCATCACTCTCACACTCACACACACTCACACACCATCACTCACACACTCACACACACTCACACACCATTCACTCACGCACTCACACACCATTCACTCACACACCATCACTCACACACTCACACACACTCACACACCATCACTCACACACACACACCATTCACTCACACACTCACACACCATCACTCACACACTCACACACACTCACACACCATCACTCACACACTCACACACACTCACAAACCATTCACTCACGCACTCACAAACCATTCACTGACGCACCATCACTCACACACCCATCACTCACACACTGACACACCATTCACTCATGCACTCACACACCATCACTCACTCACTCACACACCATTCACTCACACATCATCACTACTCACACACACTCACACACCATTCACTCACACACACTCACACACATCACTACTCACACACACTCACACACCATTCACTCACACACACTCACACACCATTCACTCATGCACTCACACACCATCCTTCACACACTCACACACCATCACTCACTCACTCACTCACACACCATTCACTCACATGCTCACGACTATGGGCTAAATTTAGAGCTTTTTTCCGTGTTCACCTCTTAATTAAATATTCTGAATCATTAATTATACCTGTCATACACTGACAGTGTTCACAAAAATCCATTCTGCCCTTTTTTTTGCTTGTCCTGATTTCACATGAGTAGCAATGACGGAAATTTATAGTTTTTGGGACCAGGATTTGTCCATTTCCAACAAGCTCGAAGTAGTTATAGCTGTTCCATATGCATGTAACCATGGCAACTGGAGTAGTCTGAGGTAAACGGGTGGGTCTGTATGCGACTCCTGCTCTTGATCTCAGTGTGGTGCGCAGTGCCGTCCGCCACCGACCCCGCGAATCTGACGCATTAAGATTCGCTAATGTGCTGCGAGACCTGCTGTGCAAATCTGCTCAAATCTCCTCTCCAATAAATGTCTCTTTTTTACTTCACATGAAAGGGTATGCTCCTAAATCGTGTGTGAGATGCAAGCGCAACGAACCGATCCGTTCTTCTCTGGCTCAGCATGTTCCATGTGAGTTTGATGCTCAGGAAAACGTTTTTGACTGGGTTATCTGAACGTCTTTTGGGTGCTCCTGGATGTTTGCGATAATGAACGTAAAAGGTGTCTTTGCACATCCATGTCGATAGTTTTGCGATCTTTATCTCTTTTCCAAAGCCGACAGAATAGCAGATGTAATTATATTAATATCTATATGCGCCATCCCTGGTGAGTCTGTGTTACACTGTCAGCAGTATCTCCTGCTTCAGTTTTCATTTCCGCCATTCCATTATGCTCCGCTCTAAGTCAGTACTTTTTGGCGTGGAGTTTTTAGACGCACCCTTATTACTTTTAGCATGGGTGCATTCTACAATTTCCAAACTTACTTTTTTCTAAACTGTCTTTTCAACATATTTTCTCAATTTGCATCTGGTCTCTTAAAATCCCATTTAAATTGGATTTATTTATCCACTCAGGGGGTAGCTAACTCCATTTATTTTGGCTTAATGGGCTGTTTTAAGGGGGTTTAACTGTGGGTGGCTGTTAGATGTTATGGTGATTGGAATCTCCTCAATAATGCTGTCAATAAAGCCAGCCCAGTTCAGACTATAAGGAAGATTACTGAGGGACCAGTGTGTGTGTGTGTGTGTGTGTGTGTGTGAGAGTATGAGAGAGAGAGAGAGAGAGAGAGAGAGAGAATTTATGTGTCTGTGTGAGGGTACAGTATGTTTGTGTGAAAGTCAGAGAGAGAGGTGGAAAGAGCAAGAGCCAATCAGCAAGAGAGCACCTCCTGCACCAGCAGCCAATCAGAGTGCAGTGAGGCAGATTAAGAGGGGAAGAAATCACCCTGAAATAAAAGATGACAGGAGAGATGGACAATGAGGAGCAGAGAGCCACAGGGCTGAAAGGACAATGTGTTTGATGGTTTATGACCCAGAAATCTTTAGCTGGAGAGATATAATGTGACCTTGGCCCATTCAGGCACATCCATTGTGATCTGGCTCCAAACACTGTGTCTGTATCCAGTCTAATGCTGTCCTAACTGCTGTGTCAGTATCCAGTCTGATCCTGTTCTATATGTTGTGTCTGTATCCAGTCTGATCCTGTTCTAAATGTTGTGTCAGTATCCAGTCTGGTGCTGTTCTGAATGTTGTGTCAGTATCCAGTCTGATCCTGTTCTAAATGTTGTGTCTGTATCCAGTCTGATCCTGTTCTAAATGTTGTGTCAGTATACAGTCTGATCCTGTTCTAAATGCTGTGTCAGTATCCAGTCTGATCCTGTTCTATATGTTGTGTCTGTATCCAGTCTGATCTTGTTCTATATGTTGTGTCAGTATCCAGTCTGATCCTGTTCTAAATGTTGTGTCTGTATCCAGTCTGGTGCTGTTCTGAATGTTGTGTCAGTATCCAGTCTGATCCTGTTCTAAATGTTGTGTCAGTATACAGTCTGATCCTGTTCTAAATGCTGTGTCAGTATCCAGTCTGATCCTGTTCTATATGTTGTGTCTGTATCCAGTCTGATCCTGTTCTGAATGTTGTGTCTGTATCCAGTCTGATCCTGTTCTAACTGCTGTGTCAGTATCCAGTCTGATCCTGTTCTAAATGTTGTGTCTGTATCCAGTCTGATCCTGTTCTAACTGCTGTGTCAGTATCCAGTCTGATCCTGTTCTAAATGTTGTGTCAGTATCCAGTCTGATCCTGTTCTAAATGTTGTGTCTTTATCCAGTCTGATCCTGTTCTAAATGTTCTGTCAGTATCCAGTCTGATCCTGTTCTATATGTTGTGTCAGTATCCATTCTGATCCTGTTCTAAATGTTGTGTCAGTATCCAGTCTGATCCTGTTCTAAATGTTGTGTCTGTATCCAGTCTGATCCTGTTCTAAATGTTCTGTCAGTATCCAGTCTGATCCTGTTCTAAATGTTCTGTCAGTATCCAGTCTGATCCTGTTCTAAATGTTGTGTCAGTATCCAGTCTGATCCTGTTCTAAATATTGTATCTGGATCTGGTCTGATCCTGTTCTAAATGTTGTATCTGGATCTGGTCTGATCCTGTTCTTAAGGCTGTGTCTGTATCCCGTCTGATCCTGTTCTAAAGGTTGTGTCTGTATCCAGTCTGATCCTATTCTAACTGCTGTGTCAGTATCCAATCTGATCCTGTTTTAAAGGCCGTGCCAGTATCCAGTCTGATCCGGTTCTTAAAGCTGTGTCTGTATCCCGTCTGATCCTGTTCTAAAGGCTGTGTCTGTATCCAGTCTGATCCTTTTCTTAAGGCTGTGTCTGTATCCAGTCTGATCCTGTTCTTAAAGCTGTGTCTGTATCCAGTCTGATCCTGTTCTACTCGATGAGACTGTTCTCTAAACTGATCCAGCTCAAACTGCGGTCTGTTGTGTGCAGTTTCTGGTTCTATTTAAATTCTGCGATATGGAGTGATCCTGTTCTATTTATCTCTGTAATGTTGACTGAACCTGTTCTATTCACATTATGTTATGTAGTCTGATTCTGTTCTGTTTCTGTACTGTAGCCTGATTCTGTATTATTTATATTCTGTAATGGTTATTGATCCTGTTTTATTTACATTCTGCAATGTTGAATCACTCTGTATTATTTACAGTACATTTTGTAATGTAGATTGATCCTTTTCTATTTACATTCTGTAATGTGGAATGATCCTGTTCTATTTGCCGTCTGTAAGATGGTGTATGGTTGGCTTAGCTGCCTCGGTTTGATTTACGCGCGCGCTCTCCCCTCGCATTGATTAACCCATTAGTCTGTTTCCTGCGTGCTGTACACATTGTTAGAGATATATCAGGTGTGAAAGTTTGCTCTGGTAAAACTTTCACTTCTGGCTGAGCTGAAGTGTGATGGTATCTCAGTCCAATTTGAAAGTAAATGTGTTTTTTAGCTGAGGGCAGAGCGCGACAATGATGGCATGAATCTTTTTGCTTTGGGGGGATGGGAGAAAAAGGAATTTGGAGAGAAAGTTGCTTTTTTTGCCTCCTCTCTGTCTGAGATTTTTCCATCTCTCACAGATATCTTCCGGGTGTCACTCGTAGAGAAAAAAAAATCTTACGGTTGTGATCTGTTCTGTCTCTCGCTGTCCCGCATCAGAGAGCTCATACTAATATTTTTCAATGCTTTCAATTCCTTATGCGTTTTGGCCCAAAAATCAATCGATGGACACTAGAGACATTCACATGAATTAAAATAAGGGCAATGTCATGGAAGGACTCAATGGTATATAACTGCTTTCACACCGGACGCGAAACAAATTTTTCTCATGACAGACTACATTCAAAGTCAAAGCAAAGACGCAAATGCGCGCGAAACGCGGGTATTCGCGTCTTTGTTATGACTGTGAATGTAATGTGTTGAACGAAAGATTCGTTTCGCGTCTGGCGTGAAAGCAGCTTATTTGGACAGCTGCAGGCACCGCAGAGGTGTTTTCGTTGTGTTCATACTGGTTTTACTTCCTGCGATGCTTTTTCATTATGATAACGTGTTTCCTCGCCTCCCGTGCTTGTGTCTCTCCGTCGCGCGTCAGCTCCTCCCTGCGAGGATCAGAGAGAGAGAGAGAGAGAGAGAGAGAGAGAGAGAGAGAGAGAGAGACGCTTAGAAGCGCTCCAAGGAGCCGAAGCTGCCAAATGAGGGGCCAGTTTCACAAACACAGATTAAGCTTATTGTTCCCTGCCGCGTGGAATGGCGAAACGGCAGAACATAGTATTCACGACTGTTCGTCCGTATGTCCGTCCGTCCGTACGTCCCGAATCCTTGTCAGCGAGATATCTCAAGAACGAATTAATGGATTTCCTTCAAATTTCACGTCAACTTGTATTAGGGTGATACCCCGGCGCCAGTCAATTTTGGTGACCTTCGCGTCACTCTCAAGGTCACGCCGAGAGATTGCTCATTTTGACACGATTTCACATCTTGTGGCGGGGGACAAGGACACTTAAGTGGCAAATACTTATTCTCAGACTAAATTCAGTTTTCAATGGAGATTCTCCAAACAAAAGTCTGTTAAATCCTGGACTAAGCTTAATCTATGTCTGTGAAACCAGCCCGTGAAGTCCTTTGTTCCACTCAGCGGCGCCACGTGTGAAGGTGTGGCATTTTAATGTCCAGGTGCTGGATCGGAAGCTTGCAGAATGCACATCTCATACAGATGAAGCAAAGAAACTTCGCCGATATCTATTTCTGAGAGGCCTCACCGTTACATAATTAAGGCGGGCAATTGACCGGAACCACTTACTGGAAGCGACTGTGCCGACAAGTGAGTCTTTGAAGGCCTGCCTGCAGCTCCCCTGCTGGCTAGAAGAGTGAACTATGTCCACTTGAGTTCAAAATTTACTGGTCAGTCATTAGGAAATGCTTTGAGCCAGAGCCTCTTACGAAAGTAGCGACATTTCACATGCTAAGCCTGCACCAGTGGAGTTAGGGATTAGAGATCTTCAGCAAGTGATTATAGTTAGTGGGTGGATGTTTCATTTACTTATTTACTTTCGTATTTTTGAATACTTTTTTTATATTTGTCCTGAAAGATTCATCTTTCCAATTTGCAGAAATGTCTGCATAACACTTTAGTTTCAGCCCAGAAATTCTACTGGAAAGTAATTTGTATTATGTTTTCAATTACTGTTTGAAATAGTATAACTATTGTTATTAAACTGCTGGAACTAATTTCACACATTGACCTTATTACTGGCATTTTAATGTCCGGCTGCAGGATAGAGAGCTCGTGCGGAGGATGGACCTGTGTGCCCACGCTAAACTTCCCAGAGGCCTCCTCTTTCCTGGCTCTCCGTCTCCTCAAAAGGCATTACAGCAGTGGTGCTCCTATCCGGTCCTGGCGCCCCCTGTGTACGCTGGTGTTTGTTCCAGCCACAACTGCAATTATAGGATTTTAAAAAGCTGTTACTTTGTCTTAATTAGCAGCATTCCTTGTTTAGAGTAGTTAGAGTAGTTATTTACCATCTTAAGTCAAATTTGGATGGACACATCCATTCTGCTATGGAAAATAAAAACCCTTGAACATCTTGTGCTTAATTTTCAATACTGCTAGGATTTTCAGGTGAAAACAATTTTAAACAGATCAAATTAGACTCTGAGAAAATCAATAAGCTCCAAATTAGGTTTCTGAATACAGGTGTTTTGAGTTTTTCCCAAATAACCTGCCTGAACTAAATAAAATCAACAGAAAACACAACAGGTGTGACTCCATTGTTTGCTAAGTAAATCGGGTTTTGCCACCATGTGTCAAGAGTTTCACCAATGAGGAACCTTTTGATTATTTATGTTGATTAAGTGTTTGGTTAAATTGTTTCCCTCTGCCAATATTTACAAATTATCTCAATGTGGATATTTGCATAAATGCACCTAATAAAAAAAAGTCAACAGCTTGTTAAAATCCAAAGATTGCAATTGTGGTTGGAACCAACACCAGCATCACAGGGGGGCACCGGGACCGAATTTGAGAACCACTGCATTAAAGGGATTGGAGGATCCTCCTTTATGGAGGAGGTGTGACGAATCTGCATCTCGGAAGAGGAGAGGATGTGAGGGGACGTAGGTCAGCCCCATGCAGAGCGCCTCTGGGGTCCGCACCTGCGTAGCAGAGCAGCATCCAAAGCTTGTGCACTTATGTCACCACAAATTGGAGGTTCGCTGATGTCCACACCGGGTCCACGGATACACCCTCCAGTGATTAAATTTGCGTCATACAGACCCTCGCTTACTCGCAGACGCAGAAAGTACAATCTTGGCTTCATAACCAATTAATTTACCTCTCGTTATCTGCTGCGCCTTGCAGCAGCCCGTTACTGACGTCTGCCGAAGGTGACGCATGAAGCACTGAGGACATTCTGTTTCTCTGACTGAGGAGCCGAGTGCTAAATGTGCTTCAGTCACATTTTCACGCACAGTGAGGTAAGGATGGCAAAATTTCTTTTTTATTTCGAATGTCTCCCCTTTTTTTCGCACCCTGAACGCAGCCGAACTGTTTAGCTCACGGCAAAGCGACCTGCTCCCATCGACTCTGGAGGAAAATGCCGTGGCTCATGATTCCTGCGACTCGCTTGATGACTCGCCCTCGCCTCTTTACACCATGTAGTTGCACCACCAATTACACACTACCTTTGCTGTCGGACGATCATGTAGTCAGGATACAATTTAGTTTGTACAGCTATACACGCCTGGATGACCAGCAGTGCTCGCTACAGAGCAATGAACTAGCAAATTTTAACTGGCTGTTATCTCCAGAGAGGCTGTGCCAATTGTTGCTTTGCCCAAGCAGGCCTGCGGCCGTACCCAGTGATTGCGTGGCTGGGATTTGCACACCCGACCTCAGAGCTGACGGACACTGTGAGCCACCCGGACGCCCCAAGGAAAAAGTCTTTTGTAGTTATCTAAGTCCTCTGCCTCGATTTTCTCAAAATGGACATTTTGTGACTTGAGTACTTCAATTCACATTTCTTCGATCTCCTCTCATCCTCACTTGTTGCTCATCCTTGTATCTTTTCGTTTATCCTCAATGGTCAGAGCCAAGAGGCTAAGAGCAAGAAAAGGAAGGAGGATTTTGAAGAAGAGGCAGTTTGCATACGCCCAGGATGCAGCGGAGAAGGAGGACACCACTCTACTCCTCACTCCTCCTGCTCTTACTACAGGAGGCTACTCTCCTGTGAATTATGAGTCATTACAAGCCTGACATTGCTCAATAGAATCTATTCCAGATCACATTATTACATTCCGCTAGGGGTCCTCCTCATCAAATTTGCTTTGCGTTGTGGGTAATCTGACAGCAAGCACTCTTCCAGAAGGCTGGTTCTAAATGCATGTTGTTATTGGTGAGGCCTGTGTCTTCTGAACGGTTTCATTTAGATTTAAGCCAGATACTCACTTGGTTAAGGCGCCGCGTTGCGGAGCAGTAGTTTTAAAAAACAGTAGAAAAAAAAACAAACTAACAAAAGCGCGCGCATCCAACATACTTCTCACATGTTTGATTTTCTGTTGGTCGGCTTGTAATTTCTGTTCTTGTCTTTGTTATCAATGTTCTGTTGTGTCTTGCAAAAAAAAAAAAGATCAAGCAAAGAAACTTCACCGATATCTGTTCATGAGAGGTCTCACCATCGCATAATTAAGGCGAGCAATTGACCGGAACCAAGTACCAAAGCGGCCTTGACAAGTGAGTCATTAAAGGCCTGCCTGCAGTGCCCCTGCTGGCTAGAAATGTGAACCACGTCCACCTGAGTTCAAAATTTACTGGTCAGTCATTAGCAAATGTTATTAGCCAAAGCTTCTTACGTAAGTAGTAACATTTCACATGCGAAGCCTGCACCAGTGGAGTTAGAGATAACAGATCTTCAGCAAGTGATTACAGTTAGTGGGTGGATATTTCATTTACTTTTTTTCTGACATATTTTTAAATATTTTTTTTATTTTGACAGATTCATCTGTCCTAGTAGTATAAATGTCTCTATAAAACTTAAGTTTCAGCCTAGAAATTCAAAAGTATTGCTATTTCAATTACTGTTTGAAATAATATAACTATTGCTATTTAATTGTTAGAAATTATTTTACATATTGACCTTATCCCTGTACTGAATTATAATCCCTGAAGATGACAATGACAACTTTAGTATGAGGATATATAAGTGCGGGTGTTATGATTGGCTAAAAACAATGTATCCATTAATTTAAGTCCGTGCTTCTCAACACTGGTCTCGAGCATCTCTATGCATCCATACTTTTGTTCCAAACACAATTCAATCATAGGATTTTAATTTTAAGTTCATCGTTAATATGTCTTAATTGGGTGTTTTTCTTGTTTAGAGCAGTTATTTGCACTCTTAATCCCTCAGACATATAGCTCCTTTATATTGCAAGTAATTTTAGGTAATTTTTTAAAGAGGTCAAATTCAACTCTGAGAAAATCATACGCTCCAAAACAAAAACTTTTTTCAAAACTCCTTGCTTGAACTTGACAAAAACATGACACAAAACAGGTTTGACTCTTTATCATTTGCTTACCTAAGAAATGGTCAGTTTTCAAGAACATGGGTGCATGGTGTGATGGTTCTGCCCTGCAGCCCCTCCCTCCTGCTGTCTTCGCCTCCACTTCAACCAGCTACACCTGTTACTGAGCCACACCTGTTGCCCATTGAAGTGGAGGTGAAGTTTATGGTATTTGGCAGTGCAGCTGCATTCTGAGATGAAAACCCTGTCGTGTGTCTGTGTGCTGCTGCTCCCCTGATGCCTTATTTTATTTCCTTAATTAAAGATTTTTATATTTTTTACTCAGCCTGTGCGTTTGGGTCCCTTTCCAAGGTTTGGGTCCATGGTCCCAGTGCCCGCCGCCTTGTCATCTTCGTCCGTCGGGGCAAAACCACGACACATGGTTTCACTAATTGGGAATCTACTGAATCTATCTTTTGATTGGTTTCATTTTGCCCTCCTTTCATGCAGTTTCCAGTGTGTATGCGGAAACAGAGTGTTAATTCTCCATGGCAGGCTAGGATATTTTTGAATACATCTAACTGCAGCAAATTCAATGCTTTGTTAAAATCCTTTAATTGCATTTGTGGTGGAACAGGAACCAGAACACACAGGGGCACCTGGACCGGACCTCTGAGATAACTACTGAAAATACACAGAGATGATGGATGAGAACCGGTTCCCTATAAAATCCTGTTGCCCGCTCGCTCCATAAATGACCGAAAAACCAGACAAATATGCTGTCATGTTTCAGTCAGCTGCATTTAAATCTTTTTTTCTTTGAAACGACTCAAAACGGACATTATAAATGCAAAATGTGTGCGTAAACCTTATACTTTGAAGTGAGAGTTTACGATTAAAAATCTGTGAAATTCCTTGGTTCATACGTGGAAGAGTAACCAGAATCCCCTTTCACATCAAAATTGAAGAAATACCCAGGAAATTGCCAGGCCACTTTAATGGCAAACCTGTGACCTTTGTTGCTTCAGAGTGAAAGGGGCTTTGGAGACAGAGTTCAACCAATGGCGGAAAGGTTTGAGTGGAGAGGGGGCGGAGCTGTGAGAGGAGAATTCTGGAAGATCACTGGCAGAAGGGTGTTGAATAGAGGTGTTGGAACGGTGACTGTAGAGTCACCGCTTCCTGACGTTCGCTAGCGGCCTTGCAATTCACAGCTTACCGCAGGCGTGAGATATCGGGGCATGAAACAAGCAGCTGGTCGCTGTGCTTGTGCGTGATATTTGAACAGCAGAGGGCATTCACCCGCGATAGCGACAGGTGTGCGGTTTTGTGGAATATAGGTATTGGCCGGAGTGGAGTTTGGCAGCGCGAATCTTGTGCTGGCGCGGGTGTTCTTGAGCCGTATGGTGCAGGACGGAAATCTGGCAGGTAAGGTGGCAGTCCTGCAGGTGCGAGATTGCGGGAGCTTGTATAGGTACCGTGGAGGTTTTTCAGGCGAGAAATGGCAGGTTCTCGTGCTGTAACGGAGGGAGAGTTTCTTACGGTGTGCGGCTAAGCTCTCGGCTGTAATGGAGGCACAGCGTGCTGCTGCAAAGGTATCAGAGAGGCACTGCTGGATGCCGAGGGCTTTGGGCTGAGATGCACAGAATTGTGGGTGGAGGGCCTGTGGAGGTATGGACAGTGGCTGGAGTGTGAGTGACAGGGGAGCCCTAATGCGGGATGTTGGCCCCAGGTTGAGATGCGCGTGATGGGGGGACAGTCCATTCACACACTCTGTAACATCAGCCAGGTCTGCAGCTGTTAGCGCCTGAATGTGTGTGTCAGTGAGAGACAACGGGAAATAAAGTGCGTCGAGCTCAGCGCTGCAGCGATAGGGCAAGAGCTGGTGTCTGGGATTATGTAGTGCAGTCAGTGAATCGCTGTGGATCACTCGCTGCCCCTCTGAGATGAGAGGGGGTCAACACTCCGGTGCAAAGTGTGCTGTGGAGAATCCTTTGCTTGGGGAAGCAGGAACGCAGTGTCCTCCGGACGGTTTCAGGTGGCCGGGCGGATGTCCGGTGTACAGGGATTACAGCTGGAGCTCTGATGTCGGGGGGAGAAAATGAGTTGCTCAGCGCTGGCTGCAGCGAAATGAGCTGGGATTAGGGTGAACTGTGACAAAGGAGAAAGATTGCAAAGATTAATCTCAGTTTGTTCTCAAAGCAAGTAATGAGTTTTTATTTGTGTGGCGGGACAATGCGAGTCGAGCCGAGCTGTTGCGCCAGTGGAGGCGTAATTAGAGTCTGCTGGTGTAGCTGTGTTCAGACTCTGCCATGTCACTTTGATCAGGTTCTGTTGGTTTACCTGTGTTCTGGTTCTGGTTTAGCTGTGCTCAGATTTATCTGGTTTGGCTATGTTCTTGCCCTGTTAGTTTATCTGTGTGAAGGTTCTGTAATAGCTGTTTTCAGATTTTGCTGGTTTTGCTGTCTTCAGATTCTGCTAGTTTAGCTGTGTTCAGGTTGTGGTTTAGCTGGTTTCAGATCTTGCTAGTTTTGCTGTGTTCAGGTTTTGGTGTAACTGTGTTCAGAATCTTCTGGTGTATCTCTGTTCAGTTTTTGCAGGTTTAGCTGCATTCTGGTTCTGTTAGTTCAGCTATGTTCAAATTCTGGTGTTTTAGCTGTCTTCAGGATCCGCCAGGTTAGCGGTATTCTGGTTATGCTGATGGAGCTGTGTTCAGGTCATAATGACTTAGCTGTGTTCCGGTTCTGGTGATTTACATGTGCTCAGACTCTGTTGATCGAGTTGTGTTCAGGTTCTGCAGGTGTAACTGTGTTCATATTCTGCTGGTTCAGCTGCATTCAGGTCCTCATAACTTTGCTATATTCTGGATTTATTTTATTTTAGCTATATTCAGATTCTGTTGGTTGAGCTGTTTTAGGTTCTGCAAGAGAAGCTGTGTTCACTCTCTGCATCTTGAAGCCAAGCTCTGGGCGTTTTATCGCAGCTACAGATGGTCACACACTCCCCTCTGTGTGTTGTTAAGAGCTCAAAACCTTCTGCAGCTGTTTGTGATCGAGGAAAAACACTAAAGCTTCTCATTATGTTCCCTGACAGACTCGGAAGAGGATGACCAGAGGGTGAAGACCCAGCGACCTCGATCCATCGACCTGCCAGGACTCTACCAGGCCCAGACAGGTGATGCGCCCCTCCGGCAGTCAATCAAACTGGGTCATTTGAAAGAGAAACATTCCTTTCACCCTCTCCCAGCCAGTTAGCATTGAGCGCCCCCCCCCTCCCCAAACTCGGTGGTGTAAATTCCAGGGGTCTGAATGTAACAACAATTCTGCCATTTTCTTTCACCCATGAACACAGACAGCTGATTCCGCTAATTAGGCCTGACTTCTAACTCTTCGTCTTCTGTTAATTAGAAATCCGTGTGTTAGGGAGGAAATTCAACCCTTTCAGGGCCGTTGGCATCTATAGTTTTCAACAGCTCAGGATCATTAGATTTTTAATTCATTGAAAATGTATTCGGCGCTCAATGGGTGAACTACGGCTAGATTTCACGCCACTACATTGTGTATTATGGTGTGGGATCTTTACTGACTCCACCTTCACACCCAATCAGATGACTGTGTTCTGGACCCGGTTTGCGCATCCAATCAGATTACAGTGTTTGTTCTGGCAATGTTTGCACACCCAATAATATTACAGTGTGTGCTTTGAACTCTTGTCTGTCCAGCCAATCAGATAATTGTGTGTCTTCTTGAGTTTAGCTGTGCTCCCATGTAACGTAAAGCAGTTGCTTTGAGCTACACTTCAGTGCTCAGCGGTGAGATTTATATCCTGTGCTAATGCTATGTAGCGATCCAGCGCTAAGAGAAAAATAAAACATTTTTATATCACGTCCAACAGCCTTGGCAAAGTACACTGAATGTTATTGCCAATGTTTAGTGGCAGTAACAATGGACCTGCGTGCGGTAATTATCTTTATTTATCAATGTTCTCACATAATTGTCAGGAGATAAACAGGGATTACAGCACTGCTCAGAGACCGCTACCATCCCCTAAAGCTGAGGCTGGAGAAAGATGGTCATGAATTTTAATGGCCACCAGAGGGCGGTAGGAAAAAAGTGCAGGCAGGTTGCAGTGGAGAGCTCAGGTGTTGGAGTTGTACTGAGTGTGAGGGAGGGACGAGGGAGCGAGAGATGGACAGATGGAGGGTAAGAAATGGAAAGTACAGAGAGAGAGAGAGAGAGGAATGTTTTCAGATGAGTGCGTCCCACACCTGAGCTGACACACATCCGGTGACTCAGGCTGCTGGCAGATCTGGGGTGTTTTATGTTAGCGCTGTTCTTATGGAGTAGAGTCACCTCTGTGAGTGAGAGCCTGCCTCTTTATTCCTCTGGTTACACCTCAACTCTCCTTACCCCCCATCGCCAGTCCCCTTCCCTTTGCTTTCCTACAGCCGCTCCGTCCTGCCTGATGTTTCCTTGCTGTCTCTCTCCCTCACCTCATACTTGTTGTGTCTCCATTGTGCTCTTGCCCCGGTTCTGTCCCGGCTCTGTTCCAGGTGACCCAGCGGCAGAGGAGTGGTCTCAGTGGAGCGTGTGCTCTCTCACCTGTGGGCAGGGCGTACAGGTGCGCTCTCGCTCCTGTGTCTCTTCCCCCTACGGAACACTATGCAGCGGCCCACTCCGAGAGTCTCGCACCTGCAACAACACCGTCACCTGCCCAGGTGAGTCTGTCACACACCTGTACAACATACCTACATTACTCACCTGCAACAATACCGTCACCTGCCCAGGTGAGTCTGTCACACACCTGTACAACATACCTACATTACTCACCTGCAACAATACCGTCACCTGCGCAGGTGAGTCTGTCACACACCTGTACAACATACCTACATTACTCACCTGCAACAACACTGTCACCTGCGCAGATGAGTCTGTCACACACCTGTACAACATACCTACATTACTCACCTGCAACAATACCGTCACCTGCCCAGGTGAGTCTGTCACACACCTGTACAACATACCTATATTACTCACCTGCAACAACACTGTCACCTGCGCAGGTGAGTCTGTCACACACCTGTACAACATACCTACATTACTCACCTGCAACAATACCATCACCTGCGCAGGTGAGTCTGTCACACACCTGTACAACATACCTACATTACTCACCTGCAACAATACCATCACCTGCGCAGGTGAGTCTGTCACACACCTGTACAACATACCTACATTACTCACCTGCAACAACACTGTCACCTGCGCAGGTGAGTCTGTCACACACCTGTACAACATACCTACATTACTCACCTGCAACAATACCATCACCTGCTCAGGTGAGTCTGTCACACACCTGTACAACATACCTACATTACTCACCTGCAACAACACCGTCACCTGCGCAGGTGAGTCTGTCACACACCTGTGCAACATACCTACATTACTCGGTAACACTTTATATTGAGTACACATTATTAAGCATTAGTTAAGCATTAATAAATTTAAAGTTTGAAAATGCGATAATTAAGCATGTTATTGATGAGCTTACTAATGAAGAGAAAAAAATAACTGATTATAAGCTACTTACCAACGAGTATTCATGTTAAAAACATGATTTATAAATTATGAATTCAGTATTTACAAATCCATAACTAACATTCTTATTAATGATGAGTTGAGTAAGACATTTACAACTGTTTATAAACTACATACTAATGAGTATTAAGATGACAACAATGCTTTATACATGATGAATTCAGTTTTTATCAATGCTTAACTAACACTTAGTAATGTGTACTCATTATAAGGTGTTACCCATTACTCACCTGCAAGAATACCGTCACCTGCCCAGGTGAGTCTGTCACACACCTGCACCACAAACTGTATTCACCTTAACAGGTCACTTTTAGACGACTGTAACCTGTGCCGCACCCCTGTAAAGCACTGTCACCTGTAAAATACGCCTCTACTGCACGATTACCTGCACAAAACGCCTTCCCAGCACTGTGACCTGTAAAAGACACCTGTAAAGCATTGCAACGTGTACAAAATATCTTTATAGTGCTGTAACCTGTAAAACACACCTGCACAGTGCTGTAACCTGTAAAACATACCTGTCCAACACTTTTGCCTGCAGAAGGCAGATATAGGGGCTCACATAAGCAGCACAGGTGAACCTCAGGGTGCAGCATGTTAACAGTGCAGTGACAGGAAGTATTGTTCACTGCATTCCAATCATGTGCCATGGTGGGTCATGTGCCATTCACTGTTCATTCACTGGCTCTCAGTGGTGATTTCATTATTCAGCCTCTGCTTGTCAGTGGTGATTTCACTGATCAGTTTCAGCCTTGCGTGTTTTGATTTCACTGATTAGGTCCTGCCTGCAATATCTGATCTTACTGTTCTGTCCCTGCCTGTCGGTACTGATTTCATTATTCAGTCCTTGTCTGTCAGTACTGATTTCACTGATCAGGTCCTGCCTGTCTTTGCTGATTTCACTGCTCACTCCCTGCCTATCAGTGCTGATTTAATTGATCATGCCTGCCTGTCTGTGCTGATTTGATTTGATCACTTCCTGCCTGTCCTTGCTGATTTACAGCTCAGTGCCTGCTTGTCAGTGCTGATTTTACTGTTCTGCCCCTGCCTGTCGATGCTGAGTTCGCTGTCAGGTCCCTGTCTGTCTGCATTGATTTCACTGATCAGTTCCTGCCGGCCTGATTGAAGGTTTGGGATTATCAGTGAGATCAGTATGCGTTACAGTCTGCTGATTTGTCCTCCAGTATATTCTCAGCCCTCCGTGGTGCATGATTGGTTCCAGTACTGCGGGGGGAATTCATGTTTATCTCGTCTCAGTGCTCTTGTTTGGGAAATTTTAGCACTGATGGGTTTGCGGCCTCTGGACGTACGTGGTGTGAGTCATCGGCGGATGCGGAGAACCTTTTTTTATTTTCGTTTGTCTCCTCGATTAGCATGTCAGAGAGCACGGCTCATCCTTTTAACTCGAGAGGCTCCGCTCCTCATGAAAACAGCCTTTCTACTCCTGTTTAGATTCCCGCGTCGCTCTACTGGCTGCGAACTTCTTGTCTCTCCCTCTCTGCTGTTGCTCATTCGCTCTCCCTCTGTCTCATTCACTCGTTCACCCGTCCATTCTCTCTCCTGCTGCCCCTCTCTCTCAGCACCGCTGCGTCTGATGCTGTGATTTGGAGAGACTTTTGAGCTGCAGACAGTGCGCATCTGGTGAACCTGGTGTCTGCGGAGTCATTTTATTTTGACTGTTGTGCGCACAAGCCCCTCCCCCTCACCTGATGTTGCCATGGCGCTAAGAGGGCAGTGTGGGGTTTCCCAGGAGCAGGGCTCATCTATAAGGATTGGGCGTTATTGAATATCGATGAGGACAGATTCCTGGTTGGATGTGGGGATTCAGGCTAATTGGGTTCACATCGCTGGAAAGGTGTTTAAGTATCTAAGTAGAGGACGCACTCAAGCGCACAAGCGGGTGCGTACGCGCGCACACACACACACACACACACACACACTGTCTGCTTTGTGACGTCATATTTGCTTATTTCAGCAACCTGCCCTGTGATCTCATGCCGTCCAGTCCCCCTCCCTCATTGGCCACTGCTGCTGTGATGTCATTGCAGTTCATGGGCTGTGGGAGGAGTGGTCACCGTGGAGCCTGTGCTCAGTCACGTGTGGGCGTGGCTCTCGGACCCGCACTAGGAGCTGTGTGGCCCCGCTGCACGGGGGGAAGACCTGCGGGGGCCCAGAACTACAGACCAAACTCTGCAACATCGCCGTCTGTCCAGGTTAGTTCCACCCCCACCACCCTCTCCTCCAGTGACATTGACGTATATCCAGGTTAGTCCCACCCCCACCACTCTTTCCTCCAATAAAATTGCCGTCTGTCCAGGTTAGTCCCACCCCCACCACCCTCTCTTCCAATAACATCACCCTTTGTCCAGGTTAGTTCCACCCCCACCACCCTTTCCTCCAATAACATCGCCGTCTGTCCAGGTTAGTCCCACCCCCACCACCCTTTCCTCCAATAACATCGCCGTCTGTCCAGGTTAGTCCCACCCCCACCACCCTCTCCTCCAATAAGAACACTGTGTGCCCAGGTTAGCCTACTATCATCTCCCTCTCCTCTAGTAATTTTGACTAATTTCATTTTGTTTAGAAATAATGAGTCAATGCTGCTAACTGTGATAAAAAAGATTCCATGCCATTAAAAGTGTCAACAATCAACCCAGCATTGCTGTCTCACCGTCGTAATTGGTGTTATTTTGTTACTGTTGGCTGTAAATGAACCAAACCAGATGTCATTTCCTGGAAGGTTTTGCATGTGTATTTTTATATCCATTTGCCTCTGTGTATATGTGAGTGGCAAACATCCATCGTGTACATCCTCCAGAGTGATGCTGCTTTGATGAAACGCTGTACAGTGTATGTTCATATGTGCACTGCGTTCCATAGCATTGTAATGTTTGGTCGCATAAATATCAGCAGAAATAGAGTGATATGTACAGGCTGCTGCCGCAGAGCCCGTTATGGGCCAAATCAATTGTATTGACTCATCCCCGCCGACCACAACGCCCGGTTTGAGAGAATAATGTCTGAGTGAAACCTCTGTGCGGTAGAAAAGGGTCGAGAGTCATACACTCAAACTGCTGCACAGACACACAAGCACACACACTCACACCAACATACACAAATATACTTACACAAACACACACAAATACACACATACACTCACGCAAACATACACAAACGCATACACACACAAACGCGCGCGCACAAACATACACAAACGCACACACACACACACAAACAAACACACACTAATATACACAAACACACACGCAAACACACACTAATGTAGACTAACGCACACTAAGACACGCTAACGCTCACAAGTACACACTAGTACTCAGTATACCCTCGAACAAACAAATACACACTAAAACACACTCAAACAAACACACAAATGCGCACTAATGCACAGTAACATGCACAGGCTTTCTAACGCACAGAAAGACATATGCACTAACATGTGCTAACACCCGCTATGACACGCCAAAACACACTAGCACACACTCGAGTACAAACTCTGAAAAAACAAATAAATTCCAGAAATCCTCCACTCCCCTCCTCCCTTTCTCTCTCTCTCTCTCTCCCTCTCTCTCTCTCTCTCTCTACCTCTCTCTCGACCCATCCCTCTTCCCCCCTCCCTCTCTCTCCCCTCCCCGGGGGGTTCAGTGGAGGGGCAGTGGTTGGATTGGTCGTTCTGGTCGCGCTGCTCGGTGAGCTGTGGGGGTGGGGTGCAGTACAGGCGGAGGAGGTGCAGGGCGTCTCTGCAGGGCTGGACAGAGTGCAGGGGGGATCACGCCCAAACCCGCCCGTGCAGCAGCCAGAGCTGCGGGGGTAAGTCAATAAGCAGCCCCATAATCTGCCCCCAAATCTGCCCCAAAACACCCCACCCTACCCTGCCTTGCTCTGTCCCAAAACCCTTCTCTTTTGAGCTATAGTCTTTGGAAGAATTAGGTGGCTGAATTTGCACGTTCAGCGTATGGTGCATTATATGGTTATATCCTCCATGCCACACCCCCAATACCTTACCATGCCCTAAACCACACCCCGCCCCGCCCTGCACAACAGCCTAAACCACACCCAGCTCCACCCTGCACTACGCCCAAAACCACACCCTGCACTACGCCCTAAACCACACCCTAAACCACACCCTGCCGTGCTCCACCCCTCCCTCCCTGCTTCTTGGTCAGGCCTGCCTCTTCTCTGACAGGGTTGTATAATGCCTGTTATACATCAAACTGCCTCTCTCTCTCTCTCTCTCTCTCTCTCTCTCTCTCTCTCTCTCTCTCTCTCTCTCTCTCTCTCCTCCCTCCTGCAGGGGGGGTTAATTGGGGCAGCTGGAACGCGTGGGGAAGCTGCTCCAAGACGTGCGATTCGGGGTGGCAGCGGAGACTGCGCATGTGCCAGGGAGAGGGGCTGCAGGGATACCCCTGCGAGGGAAGCGGGGAGGAAGTGAGGTCGTGTGCCGACAGGAAGTGCCCTGGTGAGTCAGACGAGGAGGGGTGTATGTGGGGTCTGGGTGTTCAGAGCACCGCTAACCCCTTCTGTAAAGACTATCCTCTTCTGAGTGAGATTTTCTCGCAAAATAGAGGTTCATTTAAGGATATTTTTATCGACATTTCTGGTGGAAGTTTGACTATTTCTGTAATTTAAACCTACAAGGTGTGTGTGTTTGTGTGTACGTGTGTGGGTATGCGTGTGTTTATGTTTGCAAGAGCACGTTGCAGAGCCAAGACAAATTGACACTTAAACTAACAAGGCTTCTCCATAGCGCGCACCAGAATGAATAAATCTGTGAGATTACACGTGCAAATCAGTTTCGAAAACACTTGATGGAGCCGTTTGTACGGAGGCATGGGCCATCCATCTGCTGAATGGTGTGTGGGAAGAGAGAGGGAGACGTTCGCACCTGCTGTGTTCTGTCTGCCGCCGGATTTTATCTTACATAATTAAGTTAATGCCAAAAATTGTAGGAGGGCCATCGGACGAGGAGGAAATGGTTCCGGCCTTTTTTTTAATGGGTGACCTGAGGTCAGTGAGAGGTGAGAAATTCTGACCTCTTTCAGACCTCTGTATGAGGCCTGGGATTCAGAGACAACATCCTCTTTCCTGAAGGACTCCTGCTAGTTTTCTCTCAGTATTTATTTGTGATTTGTGTGTGCTCTCCTGAATGTGCGCATATGTCTGCGTGTGTTTGTGTGTGTGTGCGTGCGTGTGTGTGTGTGTGTGTGTGTCTGTGTCTGTGTGTGAGCGGGGGGGCCGCTTGCGCGCGCACGTGCGTGTGTGTATGTGTATGTGTGTGTGTGTGTGTGTGTGTGTGTGTGTGTGTGTGTGTGTCTGCAGCTCCTCATCAGGTGTGTAAAGAGGAGCTGAGGGAAGCGGTGAGCTGGAAGAGCGCCACAGCGGGGGACACGGTGTACAACAAGTGTCCAACAAACGCAACTGGTGTGTACCCCTCTGTCATCTCGAACCCACACTTTCACCCTGACCAACCGACTTTGGTTCGTCTGCTCTGCTAGTTGTCAGTGTTTGCTGGACTGTAGTTTTTGTGTGTGTGTGTGTGTGTGTGTGTGTGTGTGTGGGTTTGTTAAAAGAGAGAGTGTCTGTACGTCTGTGTGTGCATGTTTGCATTTTTGCAAGCTCTGCTGGTCATCAGTGTTCGCAGGGCTCTAATATCTGTGTGTGTTTGTGTGTGTGTGTGCAGGCTCTGCTAGTCGTCGGTGTTTGCTGGACTCAAAGGGCGTTGCTCGCTGGGGTCCTCCGAGCTTCGCGCGATGCATCTCACTGCAATTCCGATATTTACATCTATCAGTAGGTATTCCTCCTGCTGTTCTGTCCTGCAGACACCCTCACCCTCAGTCATGTGACCATAAAGCCTGTCCCTCCTGCTGTTCTGTCCTGCAGACACCCTCACCCTCAGTCATGTGACCATAAAGCCTGTCCCTCCTGCTGCCCTGTCCTGCAGACACCCTCACCCTCAGTCATGTGACCATAAAGCCTGTCCCTCCTGCTGCCCTGTCCTGCAGACACCCTCACCCTCAGTCATGTGACCATAAAGCCTGTCCCTCCTGCTGTTCTGTCCTGCAGACACCCTCACCCTCAGTCATGTGACCCTAAAGCCTGTCCCTCCTGCTGCCCTGTCCTGCAGACACCCTCACCCTCAGTCATGTGACCCTAAAGCCTGTCTCTCCCGCTGCCCTGTCCTGCAGACACCCTCACCCTCAGTCATGTGACCATAAAGCCTGTCCCTCCTGCTGTTTTGTCCTGCAGACACCCTCACCCTCAGTCATGTGACCATAAAGCCTGTCCCTCCCGCTGCCTTGTCCTGCAGACACCCTCACCCTCAGTCATGTGACCTTAAAGCCTGTCCCTCCTGCTGCCCTGTCCTGCAGATACCCTCACCCTCAGTCATGTGACCCTAAAGCCTGTCCCTCCCGCTGCCCTGTCCTGCAGACACCCTCACCCTCAGTCATGTGACCCTAAAGCCTGTCTCTCCCGCTGCCCTGTCCTGCAGACACCCTCACCCTCAGTCATGTGACCCTAAAGCCTGTCTCTCCCGCTGCCCTGTCCTGCAGACACCCTCACCCTCAGTCATGTGACCATAAAGCCTGTCCCTCCCGCTGCCCTGTCCTGCAGACACCCTCACCCTCAGTCATGTGACCATAAAGCCTTATATGCTGGGCTTGGAATGTTAATATTACTGTTATTACTCATGGGTTGTAACATAAGCTAAAAGTTTGTCGAACATCAATGTGACATCACTGTGCAACTCTTGGGCTGCGACGACAGTGTAACATGTGAGTCATATTAATCTTGTGTCAATGGAATGTTCTCATTCTCTCCCCAGCTGAGCATTTTTCTGTGTAATGTTAGTGTAAGTTTAGAGTAACATTCGAGTTATATTGTTTCACTGTTCTTCTACCAGCTACTTTACAAGGAGTGCATCTTTCATTGTGTAACGTTAGTGTAACATTAGTGTAACGTTGCTGTGCTTTTCCCGCCCCAGCAGCTGAGAGGGCATCTTTCATCGTGTAACGTTAGCGTAACATTAGTGTATCGTTGCTGTGCTGTTCCCGCCCCAGCAGCTGAGAGAGCATCTTTCGAAGGGTCAGAGGACCCTAGCAGGGGAGGGCATGTCTCAGGTCGTGAGGAGTCTTCACCGGCTGCTGTCTGGCCGCGATTATTTCAGCGGCGACCTGCTATTCTCTGTGGAGATTCTCCGAAATGTGACCGACACCTTCAAGCGAGCAACCTATGTCCCAGCACCCGACGATGTGCAGGTTGGTCGCGCACACAAATGCAACTCTACTCACCCAAACACACCCTTGGGAAATCAGGGCTCTAAATTGCGACCGAAATTAACACTGTGCGACCTTTAAATGAAAATAGTTGCACTTGTGTGACCGCTTCCCCCCCCCAAATAAACGCCTCTCATCCTGTACATTTGGTGGTCAGTAGGCATGCAAACCGCTGCTGCAGCTTAAATAAAGATGGGCGTATGTGTCATGTATCTACTGGACACACCACAGCCGTGCGTACCGGTGAGAGAATGGAGCGCCCAGTGTGTTCCCTTGTGCTGACAGTGACCATTCTGACCAATCAAAGTGGAGCTTGATGTCCTAAACCTCAGTACTGTTTCTAGAATGGTTAATATTAGCCGTCAATCATTCCATTTTCGTGGTACTGAGAGTTACTTTTGTAACCATGCGCAAGATTTCGATGGAAAATGAAACAAAGAACAATAGAAGACTTTTTTTTAGTAGCATTAACGTTCAAAAAAAGGAGTCAGTTACAAAAGTTACTGAAACTGAGAATCATGATATTGACTGTGACAGTGATTCGGACAAACTGGCGGCGAAAAGAATTTATTATTTTCACAAAGATTGGCTTAGAAATTTTGAATGGCTGAGCTTTCAAGAAGGTGAAATGCACTTTTTTCATTGCAAATAGTATGGCCCGGATCTCACAGGTAACAGCGCGTTAGGTACTGGGTACAAACACTTAAAACGTGAAAATTTCTCCATTCATGGAGAAAGCGCAAAACCCAGAACATGCTATGACAGATGTGCGTCAACGAGTAGGCCCAGTGTTCTGTCAAATTTTGCTACCTATCAAAGTATGCAGCTTCGTGGTTCTGCGTTTGCGCAGACCTAAAATCTACATCTCGGTTTCTTTGCTCATATCTTAAGCAGCCTATCTGCAACAATCATAAAAACATGTTTTTTTTCCATGCGTCTTTCGACCTTTAAGCATTTAAACATTTGCATGTTCGTGCTGGGTTTAGCTGAAAATGCAGAAATTAGATGACAATGGCGTGCAGCACATATCTTAAAACAAACATATCCAACTCATTAAAGCATCTGCTTATGTTATAATAAGCTAACAAATAACAAAGTTACCGCTGTAGACTGATTCATATTGCAATGTTAAGGCGAAAACAAAGACTTTACGACTTTACGTTAGATCTGCATTTAACCCTAACACATATGAAGATTTGATTGATATCAGTGTAAAAACAAAGATTTTGATATGAGCATAACGAACATTCATTTCGATATATGTACGAAACAAATACACACTTTCCCACACGTACTAAGCGTATACAAAAGCTGCAAACACTTACCTATACTGCGCACAACTGTATTTGCATGTGCAAACACACAGCATAGCCACTCCCCCTTCTCCTCTCGCTGCAGAAGTTCTTCCAGGTGATCAGCTTAATGTTGGATATGGAAAACCGTGCGAAATGGGAAGATGCTCAGCAGGTAAGTGATTTCATTTATGGAGTGGCTGTGTGTGTCTCTGTTAAGCTGGCTTGTATAACACTGGTTTTTATGTCAAGATGTGTATAAAGCTTTTGTGTGAGTGTGTGTGTGTGTGTGTAATATGTGTAAATCTAAAGTTAATATTGTGTGTGTGCGAGCAATGTGTATATTGTGTCTGTGTTTAATGCCTGTGGATATTGTGTGTGTGTGTGTGTGTGTGTGTGTGTGTGTGTGTGTGTGTGTGTGTGTGTGTGTGTGTGTGTATGTATAAAACTAGTTTATCTCCCAGGTATCTCCCAGCATTGTGCTCCTAATGAGAGTGTACTGAGTGTGTATGGTGTGGGTTTATAGTTTGTAAACCGTATAGTGTGTGTGTGTGTGTGTGTGTGTGTGTGTGTGTGTGTATTTGTAGAGGCATTATAGTGTGTGTTCGAGCAGTGTATATCAAGAGCTGACTGCAATTAACAGTTATATCCAGATGTTATATATTGGGCATAACTGTTTATTGCAGTCAGCTCTCGATTTAGTGTCTGCATAAAGTGAGCGTATCTCACAGGTATTTCCTGGCTCTGTACTCCTAATGAGAGAGTATAGACTGTGTATAGTGCGTATTGTGTGCATAGTATGTGTGTGTGTGAGTGTGGGTGTAGTCTATAGTGTGTATATACTGCAAGAGTAACCCACCAGTATCTCTTGGCTCTCTGCTCCGAAGTAGAGTGTATAGTGTATAGTGTGTGTATAGTGTGCATAGTGTGTTTATAAAGAGAGTGTATCTTGCAGGTATTTCCTGGCTCTTTACTCTTAATGAGAGTGTATTTTATGTCAATAGTGTGTATTGTGTGTGTCTGTTTGTGTGTATAGTGTGTTTGTGTAAAGTGCATGCATTGTGCAGGTATTACTTGGCCCTCTGCTCCCAATCAGACTGCCTTGTGTGTATAGTGTATAGAGTGAGCATAGAGTGTGTGTATCATGTGGCTAATGTGTGTATAAAGCATAAAGCGTGTACAGTGTGTGTATATAAAGTCAGTTTATCTTGCAGATATTTCCCGGCTCTCTGCTGCTAATGAAATTGTATAGAGTGTGTATAATGTATATAGGGTATAATGTGTGTATAGATTGTGTATTGTGTATATACTTTAGAGTGTGGATAAAGTGAGCGTATCTTGCAGGTATCTCCCGGCTCTCTGCAGCTAATGAGATTGTATAGTGTGTATAGTGTATAGTGTGTGTATAGAGTGTGTATAGTGTATATACTGTAGAGTGTGGATAAAGTGAGCATATCTTGCAGGTATCTCCCGGCTCTCTGCTGCTAATGAGAGTGGTGGAAGATTTTATCCACCTGGTGGGCGGGGCTCAGAAAGCCTTCCAGAGCATCCTCATCATCACTGACAACCTGAGTGAGTTACCGTGACAACCCCAGTCACAATCACCGTGACAACCGCAATCACCATCACTGAGGCTGTTCCAATCACCATCGCTGTGACAAACTCAATCACATCACTGTATCAATCTTATTTTCTATCACCATGGCAACCCCAATTGCCATCACCTAGACAACCTCGAGCATTTGTCTTATTAGCACGACATCTCCTATCCGCCTGGCTGGCAGTGACTGTTCTTTGCATCCTCATCATCGCCTTACAGTGCATTTTCACTGGTGCAGCACGCTAGCTGACGCCTGCACCTCCCATTCATTTTCTATGGAGCGCCGTTAAAACATCCGCAGCAGTGGCGGAATGGATGACGTTATCGGCGCGTCCAATTGTGAGCTGGCGGCACCTTGAAGAAGTTGGGGAGGGTTCAACTTTTACGTAACTGAATCGCGGATGCGAGGCGAATATCCAGTCAAACGTAGACAGGTGGTGTGTGCGTCACTAATTGTCTACAAGCCCACGTATCCCTGATTCCGCTTATCTTATGCCCCGCGCAAAGAGATGAAAGGGAAGCTGATTATTGTGGTTTCATCGTTGCCAATTTTGTACGAGGCCTCCCTGCCAAATTACAGGGACTGTGATCAGAGAAATTGTGTATGGAAGGGTTGATAGAGATTGCTAGTGTCTCCAGTGGGTCTGAACATACTGTTTTAGCTTAAAATGGAATAAAATTTGACAATTTGACGGTCTCTCTGTTGCTCACTATTAACCCTTGTAAGTATTTCATGGCTCAAAGTCAATTGTCGCTCCAAAACTGAAAATTGAAGTGGAACAAAGAACTATTGGATCAATTCATTTGTCATTGGCGCTATGTTCCGTATTCGGACAGGATTGGTTTTTTACGGGAATGTCTGATACTTTTGTGTGTACTACTGTCCTCAGTCCAGTCCCAAATGGATATGTCCGTGTTTTTTATGGATGACCTTGGTGATCATTACAGAGCAAATTATCAACTGTTTTTCACCGAAGTCAGAGGGTTTTTATAACCTCGTCTGAATGGAAACATATGCATGGAATTTCACAAAATGCGGTTTTAATACCCCTGAATACTGTGGGCTCTATTTTGTGTAATTTATTTTTACTTTTGCATCTGAAAGCTCCTGGAACACAATAATGTGCCTTTCACTGACAAATCTATGAATGTGGTTGTAGCCTATATACTGCAATGCGCTCTTCTGGCTTGGGGATAATTAAATGGTTTCTGAACAAATTAGCTGGCAGGGGTTCCTAACTAACCTTCTGCTTCTCACTGTCTCTTAACTCTCTTTCCAAGTACTGAATGTGCTCTTTGTATTTCGTCCAGCCAAATCTTCTAAGTACCAATGGACAAATGTCACGCAGTTTATGAATTCCACATTTTATGGCCATGAACACAACTTTCAAACTTTTTTTAGTATTTTGCCTCTCTCCAAACAGAAGTTAAACATCAGGCTATGTTCCCTGCTCCGTAACCTCAAATTCTTTTTACGTTTTCAGCTGGAATGTGTTTGCAATACTATTTCACTGTGTGAGATGCTTATATGCCGCCTTGAGACCCTTCCATCTCTGTAATATTGAGGGGGAATTATATCAATTCTAATCCCATACAAACTGGTAGGCCCTGTATGAAATTACTATGTCCCATGTCAGTAATTAAAACTCATACATCATTTGTAAAACTAATCTCATCTGAATAAGATTTAAGATAACCAAAGAGAGTTAGTGATAGTGGCCAAAAGATAGTGGCCAAAACCAGGGAGAAACAAGCGTTTGCGGGAATTAATGCGCCGCGGCAGTGATCACACTCTGCATGGTTGTCATGTCCAGGCAGCCAATGCTATTTCTATTCCAACACAATTTTGCTGCACCTATACCAACCCAATTCTGCTGTACCTATACGAACCAAATTCTGCTGTATCTATATCAACCATATTCTGCTGGTCCTATATCAACCCAGTTCTGCTGTACCTGTTCCAACCCAATTCTGCTGAACCTATACCGACCCAACTCTGCTGTACCTATACCAACCCAATTCTGCTGTACCTATATGAACCCAATTCTGCTGTACCTATACCAACCCAATTCTGCTGTACCTATATGAACCCAATTCTGCTGTACCTATACCAACCCAATTCTGCTGTACCTTTACCAACCAAATTCTGCTGTATCTATATCAACCATATTCTGCTGGTCCTATATCAACCCAGTTCTGCTGTACCTGTTCCAACCCAATTCTGCTGAACCTACACCGACCCAACTCTGCTGTACCTATACCAACCCAATTCTGCTGTACCTGTATGAACCCAATTCTGCTGTACCTATACCAACCCAATTCTGCTGTACCTATATGAACCCAATTCTGCTGTACCTATACCAACCCAATTCTGCTGTACCTATACCAACCAAATTCTGCTGTATCTATATCAACCATATTCTGCTGGTCCTATATCAACCCAGTTCTGCTGTACCTGTACCAACCCAATTCTGCTGTACTGATATCAACCCAATTCTGCTGTACCTATATCAACCCAATTCTGCTGCACCTATATCAACCCAATTCTGCTGTACCGATATCAACCCAATTCTGCTGTACCTATACCAACCCAATTCTGCTGTACCTATATCATCCCAATCCTGCTGAACCTATATCAACCCAATTCTGCTGTGCCTATACCAACCCAATTCTGCTGTACCTATATCAACCCAATTCTGCTGTACCTATACCAACCCAATTCTGCTGTACCTATATCAACCCAATTCTGCTGTACCTATACCAACCCAATTCTGCTGTACCTACATCATCCCAATTCTGCTGAACCTATATCAACCCAATTCTGCTGTGCCTATATCAAGCAAATTCGGCTGTGCCTATACCAAACCCAATTCTGCTGTACCTACACCAATCCAATTCTGCTGTACCTATATCAACCCAATTCTGCCGTACCTACACCAACCCAATTCTGCTATACCTATACCAACCCAATTCTGCTGTACCTATACCAACCCAATTCTGCTGTACCTATACCAACCCAATTCTGCTGTACCTATATCAACCCAGTTCTGCGGTACCTATATCAACCCAATTCTGCTGTGCCTATATCAACCCAGTTCTGCTGAATACATACCAACCCAATTCTGCTGTACCTACACCAACCAATTTCTGTACCTAGCCAATGTTGCGGTTTCTTTCCTGACCCAATACCACTGTTAATATCCATCCGTGTCTTGAAATTCTGTTGTATCCTCATCTAACCCCTACCCAACTCTGATAGTTTTATACCCACTGAAATCTGCTGTATGTACAGTATATCTCCCCAGTGTTACTGATAGTTTTATACCCTCTGAAATCTGCTGTATGTACAGTATATCTCCCCAGTGTTACTGATAGTTTTATACCCACTGAAATCTGCTGTATGTACAGTATATCTCCCCAGTGTTACTGATAGTTTTATACCCTCTGAAATCTGCTGTATGTACAGTATATCTCCCCAGTGTTACTGATAGTTTTATACCCACTGAAATCTGCTGTATGTACAGTATATCTCCCCAGTGTTACTGATAGTTTTATACCCACTGAAATCTGCTGTATGTACAGTATATCTCCCCAGTGTTACTGATAGTTTTATACCCACTGAAATCTGCTGTATGTACAGTATATCTCCCCAGTGTTACTGATAGTTTTATACCCTCTGAAATCTGCTGTATGTACAGTATATCTCCCCAGTGTTACTGATAGTTTTATACCTTCTGAAATCTGCTGTATGTACAGTATATCTCCCCAGTGTTACTGATAGTTTTATACCCTCTGAAATCTGCTGTATGTACAGTATATCTCCCCAGTGTTACTGATAGTTTTATACCCACTGAAATCTGCTGTATGTACAGTATATCTCCCCAGTGTTACTGATAGTTTTATACCCTCTGAAATCTGCTGTATGTACAGTATATCTCCCCAGTGTTACTGATAGTTTTATACCCTCTGAAATCTGCTGTATGTACAGTATATCTCCCCAGTGTTACTGATAGTTTTATACCCTCTGAAATCTGCTGTATGTACAGTATATCTCCCCAGTGTTACTGATAGTTTTATACCCTCTGAAATCTGCTGTATGTACAGTATATCTCCCCAGTGTTACTGATAGTTTTATACCCTCTGAAATCTGCTGTATGTACAGTATATCTCCCCAGTGTTACTGATAGTTTTATACCCTCTGAAATCTGCTGTATGTACAGTATATCTCCCCAGTGTTACTGATAGTTTTATACCCTCTGAAATCTGCTGTATGTACAGTATATCTCCCCAGTGTTACTGATAGTTTTATACCCACTGAAATCTGCTGTATGTACAGTATATCTCCCCAGTGTTACTGATAGTTTTATACCCTCTGAAATCTGCTGTATGTACAGTATATCTCCCCAGTGTTACTGATAGTTTTATACCCACTGAAATCTGCTGTATGTACAGTATATCTCCCCAGTGTTACTGATAGTTTTATACCCACTGAAATCTGCTGTATGTACAGTATATCTCCCCAGTGTTACTGATAGTTTTATACCCACTGAAATCTGCTGTATGTACAGTATATCTCCCCAGTGTTACTGTTTCCTCATCTGCCCAATTTGGCTTTTTATGTATCTTACTGTACTTATCTACACAATTCTGCGGTTTCTATATCGACCCAATTCTGTGACATTCATTAGCGTGCGGTCATATGTTCAGAGGGCCTTCAGAAACCGTACCTTTTACTGCATGATTGTTCTCAAGCTGTTCCCTTTACCTTTCCCTGATGAACAATCAAACTATTCATTTAATGAATTATCATCACCAATTCATAGCATATTCTGATTAAGAAATGATAATTGCAAAATGGTTGCCCATTAGCAACATTAATAGAATTGACGTGAAATTGTAAGGATATCAATCATTCGAATAGATGCAAAAAAAAATCCAAAATTTTCACAGAGTTCATCTTTTGTTTTACCATGCTATCAGCAGCATGAAAAAAAGGCCGAAACAAGTAATTGAAGTCAGCAGAAGTTTTGGATTTTTTGCGCTAATTTGAATTATTGTCGTCTTTAAACTGTCACTCCGCTGTGCCTCGTGCTTAATGATGCCCTTCGACCTTGACTAAATTTACAATTTACCACGGTTTCTCATACTTCATTTCCTAATAGGCCTTGCAAAGTAATGAACACAAATCTGTGCCGTTACATGAGCTGCATGAGTTCACATTTTTGAAAGGCATATTGAAATTTTGCATCGTCATTTATATGCAGAAGAAAATGCCTCATACCCTTGTGACCCAATGTACAGTGGCCCAGTGCTTTTGAAAATTAACGACAATAATTCCTCCAATTAGTCTTGACAACTGTCACTAATCAGGCTGTCTCGTGTTTCATGGGAAAAACTAGTTGTTCACATTTTTGAGGAAAATGATTTTGATGTTACATTGGATTTGGCTTTAGCAGTGGACTGTATCATTTCACACTGGAGCTGTACAGAAATAATGCGCAGGTTTCTAAAATACACCAAACACAGGAATGGCAGAAGGAATGGCCTAATTGACAGGGTTGGATATTTTGCCCAGTTTTCCCAAAATGTCTGAAATGTCACTGATTAGCTTTTTCCATGTAATGCCAGAAGTGAACTGTGACAGGCGTAGGTTAATTTGGCATTGAAAATTGAGGTAAACCAAGGACCGCTGCTGATCTCTACCTCATTCTGTCATTTCAACACCCACCCAATTCTGCTGTTTCAATATTCACCCCGTTCAGCAGTTTCTGATATTAACTCTGTTCTTCTGCATCTATATCTACCCAATTCTGCTGTTTCTGTATGTACCCTTTTGTAATATTTCGATACCTTCCCACCACTTGTTTTTTTTATATCTACGCAATTCTGATGTTTCTATTTTGAGTCAAGTCTGCTGTATTTGTCTGTCCAATTCTGCTTTTTCTGTATGTGCTGGATTCTGTGATATCTATACCAACCCAAACCTTTTGTTTCTTGACCTCCCCAATATATATATATATATACATACACTCACCAAAAATATAAACGCAACACTTTTGTTTTTGCTCCCATTTGTCATGAGATGGACTCAAAGATCTAAAATTCATTCCAGATACACAATATCACCATTTCTCTCAAACATTGTTCACAAATCTGTCTAAATGTGTGATAGTGAGCACTTTTGCTTTGCTGAGACAATCCATCCCACCTCACAGGTGTGCCACATCAAGATGCGCATCAGACACCATGATTAGTGCACAGGTGTACCTTAGACTGTCCATGATAAAAGGCCTGAAATGTGCAGTTTTTGCTTTATTGGGGGTCTGGGGACTCAGAACCAGTCAGTATCTGGTGTGACCACCATTTGCCTCATGCAGTGCAACACATCTTCTTCGCATAGAGTTTATCAGATTGTCAATTGTGGCCTGTGGAATGTTGGTCCACTCCTCTTCAATGGCTGTGCGAAGTTGCTGGATATTAGTGGGAACTGGTACGCGCTGTCGTATACGCCGGTCAAGTACATACCTAACATGCTCAATGGGTGACATGTCCGGTGAGTATGCTGGCCATGCGAGAACTGGGACATTTTCAGCTTCCAAGAATTGTGTACAGATCCTTGCATCATGGGGCCGTGCATTATCTTGCTGAAACATGAGGTGATGTTCATGGATGTATGGCACAACAATGGGCCTCAGGATCTCATCACGGTATCTCTGTGCATTCAAAATGCCATCAATAAAATGCACCTGTGTTCTTCGTCCATAACAGATGCCTGCCCATACCATAACCCCACCACCACCATGGGCCACTCAATCCACAACATTGACATCAGCAAAGCGCTCACCCACACGACGCCACACACGCTGTCTGCCATCTGCCCTGAACAATGTAAACCGAGATTCATCCGTGAAGAGAACACCTCTCCAACATGCCAGACGCCATCGAATGTGAGCATTTGCCCACTCAAGTCTGTTACGGCGACGATCTGGAGTCAGGTTAAGACCCCGATGAGGACGATGAGCATACAGTTGAGCTTCCCTGACAGTTTCTGACAGTTGGTGAAGAAATTCTTTGGTTATGCAAACCAATTGTTTCAGTAGCTGTCTGAGTAGCTGGTCTCAGACGATCTTGGAGGTGAATCTGCTGGATGTGGAGGTCCTGGGCTGGTGTGATTACACGTGGTCTGCGGTTGTGAGGCCGGTTGGATGTACTGCCATATTCTCTGATACGCCTTTGGAGACGGCTTATGGTGGAGAAATGAACATTCAATGCCCGAGCAACAGATCTGGTTGACATTCCTGCTGTCAGCATGACAATTGCACGCTCACTCAATGCTCGCGCCATCTGTGGCATTTTGCTGTGAGACAAAACTGCACATTTCAGAGTGGCCTTTTATTGTGGGCAGTATAAGGTACACCTGTGCACTAATCATGGTGTCTGATGAGCATCTTGATGTGGCACACCTGTGAGGTGGGATGGATTGTCTCAGCAAAGCAAAAGTGCTCACTATCACACATTTAGACAGATTTCTGAACAATGTTTGAGAGAAATGGTAATATTGTGTATCTGGAATGAATTTTAGATCTTTGAGTCCATCTCATGACAAATGGGAGCAAAAACAAAGGTGTTGCGTTTACATTTTTCTTGAGTGTATATATAGAACACTAGATTGCTGATAGGGTTCGCTCAAGTGAAGCATCTGTTTATACACCCGGATGTGAAATTCACAGGTGGACTCCCATTCATTTTCGCCTACTTGAAAATTACATTTTCAAAAAGACTTGCGTGTCAGTCGGTATTATTTTGGTATCACTGTGCAGTGCAGCATTTTGTCTCCCTCAATATGTGCTTTTTGGAGGATGGAAATTGGCACACTTGCTAAAGGGAAGATCGAAATGTGACTCCGTGTCAACGTTAAAGTGCGAGCAGAAAAGTAGTGGCGTATGGTGGAAAGAGAACAAGGAGGGCGATAAACATGTCTTTAAACTCCTTATTAGTCTTGATACGTTTTCAGTCAATTTCCCTGGTAAAAGACACTTGAACTCTCCTCTCTCAGGTGAAGCTAATTGTCTTCGTTTAGACGAGAAATCAAACGCACCAGTTGAACGCAAAAAAGAAGAGCGCATTTCAATCTTTTTCAATTAAACAATCATTACACACAGGTTTGACGACTTGCGTAGGATGCGACAAAATTTAACCCGGAAGATCCACAGTGGATTTTTCGTGAAGAGTTGCCTATTAAGGCTTGTGAATTAAACATTTTATAGAATTTATTATTCACTCGCCTTAACATTTCATTATAAGGAAAACTAACATGTTGACCCAGAACAATGATTGAAATCGGATCACTAATCTCATCCGTTTCAAGGGATGTTTTCCGTCGCACCAGTTTTCCGTCCACAGCCAGGCACTGCAGAAAAGTTAAGTTAACGTGACCAAAGCTTTTAATGACCCTCTGATAAGATAATTGCTTGGACATTTTCACCGTTATAGGAATTGTCGATGAATGTCTGTGTACGTTATCAAATTACTCTCATGTTTCCTCGCTTCATTGTACCCTGGTTGAGCATATTTGCCGTCAACCGAATTGTTTGTATTGAGTCATATGGCTAATGCCAACGTTGAAGCGCTAGTTAACTCTGGCTACTCCGTTACTAAGCTTCATCTTTGCCCGTGTCCCGTTTAAACACTGCTGTGAAAAATGATCGCTGCACAGCGCGGATCTAGAGGATAGATAAAAGTTTTCTTTCCTGATTTCCAACAACCAAGCCTTTCTCCCCTCCTTGTCTTTAGGAACTATGTATTAACAGACAAAGCGACTTGTCCACTGTTTTAAACATTTTGCAAGTAAGACGTACTGTCGCTGAATGTCAATTACAAATAGCTAGCTAGTTAACCACCTTGTTAATTTTATTAACTGCTAAATTAATGCAGTCCCCAGGACAGTAGGGATCCCAAGGTAGCTCGCTGGTGACCATTATCAATCGCGTGCGTTAGCTTTCAGTCAGCAGTCTATTCAAGTCTATGGGACGGCTTTTTTCTATTAAAGGGACAAATTTGCTTTTCTACGTTCATTTACGAATTCAACATTTTATTAGAGCCCTTCAAATGAATATTGCTGCAAAAGGCAGCCACGCTTCTCGTCATTTTTACGCTTATATTGACTTATTTGAAATATGCCTCATAGGATACCATTCATTTTTATGAAGAAGTTGGGTGTATCAATATGGCGGCCGGGTGCTTCACTTTGGGTAATGTAAATATGACATCATTAGCAATCTAGGGTTGCTTGAAAGTTTGTGAACCCTTTAGAATTTTCTATATTTCTGCATAAATATGACCTAAAACATCATCAGATTTTCACACAAGTCCTAAAAGTAGATGAAGAGAACCCAGTTAAACAAATGAGACAAAAGTATTATACTTGGTCATTTATTTATTGAGGAAAATGATCCAATATTACATATCTGTGAGGGGCAAAAGTATGAGAACCTCTAGGATTAGCAGTTAATTTGAAGGTGAAACTAGGGTCAGGCATTTTCAATCAATGGGATGACAATCAGGTGTGAGAGGTGTAATGTGAATATAGGCCACTAGATGGCAGTATTTACCTTTTTTTTGTTAAGCTCAGACTGGAGTCATGTTTAGACATGTCCTGGACATGTCTGGGGCAAGTCTCAGAAAATTTTAAAAAAGAGGTCTAAATGTGGGTGGGGTCTGCAAAAGAGTATATCAGGAAAAGAATTGAGACAGTAAAGTAGTAGGAGAAATTGCAAGAAGATGACCAGACCTGCCATTCTGTTCAAGACCTGTGACGTTTCTTTTGTGGATTTCTTTGCCTGTGTTTGAGCATTTTCATCATCCAGGACATCACCAAGCCACCCCCATGAAAAGGGATTGTAAATATTTATGTTTTGTACATAATTCAATCTTGGTCTTAGTTGTTAGTTGCTTAGTCGTTATTGTCTTTGTTTTAAAAATTAAATGTGTTTTAGTTGTTAAAACTGTGTCTGTCATCCCTTGCTGTTGCTGTTGAGTTATAAATGTAATAACAAATTGGGGCCATAACAGAGGGCACCCTGTTTTATTTAAAGATCAGGGATCTATCACAGTCTGATCTTCACAGCACGTTTGTGGAAGTGTATCATGGCATGAACAAAGGAGATTTCTGAGGACCTCAGAAAAAGCATTGTTGATGCTCATCAGGGTGGAAAAGGTTACAAACCCATCTCTAAAGAGTTAAGGACTCCATCAGTCCACAGTCAGACATATTGGGCTCTAATTTCCTGGCGCAGCGCAGGTGGCGTAGCCAGGCGCAGCCCGCGCAGTGGTAATTTCGTACGGCGCAGCCAGCGTAGTGGTAATTTCGTGAGGTGCGCAGCCTTTGGAAGACGAAGGTGAGCCGAGAGTGAGCCGGCGGCGTAGTAGGGGGAGGTGTCACATATTCATCAAGACGCAGTGACAATTTCGCAGAGAAAGTCTCCGCTGGAGTTGCGGAAAACTCGCCAGCTCCAACCTGGTTTAATTTCCGTGCAGTGGTAATTTGGCTGACCAGCGCAGAGTGCGCACACGTCACCGAAATCTCACAGGCAGGTTTACAGAATGTCAGGCACATTTCAATGCAAGAAAAAATTACAGGAAGCACTATTTATTGTAACTATCTGAATAAGGACATAAATTATAGTTCTATATCGATTGTCCTGATGTCAGGCGGTTGCCACGCGTAATGGAAACTTGACCTGGCTTAATCAACGCAACTGAATCTGTGATGCAAACTAACGACTTCTCATATTTCTCAGCCAACCACAAACTGTATAATATATATATATCGAATGCTTGCGTTCTATGCTTATTAAAGCCGCTTGCACACTCGACGCAAAACGAATTTTTCGCACGACTGATTACAGACAAAGTCAATGCAAAGACGCAATAATCGGACAGGGTTTTAATATTGCTCCGTGTCCGAGAGTCATAAAAGTTCTAATTTTTCCGAGTATTCCAGGAATTATTAGACGTGCAAACTTGGCTATGCTTGTGTTCGGCCTTCACAAAATGCAAATTGAAAGCTATCGACTTTTCTTGGTCTTTTTAGCCTATTCGTCTGTTTTCTTCCGTTGAAAATAGACATCAGTATTTATTCGGTATTTCTTTTGAAAATTAGTCAGATGGATCGAACAGATTCACGCTTTATTTCCACAGCAGAGATAAAATAGTGCGTGAGCAAATCAATTCCATGACCACTGACGGAGTGAAGAAATCATCGCATGCACGATCAAGACTGTCCGACACGAAATGCAAATTACTCCATGTACAGCAGCCAGCAAAAAGTAAAAGTATTGATATGAGAACAGATTTATAACGAAATAAAGAATAAAAATATATCAGCAACAAACGTGATATCAAACAAAGATGACCCGCCAATAAATAAATCGCAGTGTTCATTGGATGCTCTGTTGTTAAAATGTTTCTTTTTATTCTTTATTTCATTATCAATCTGTTCTAATCGTCCTTTTTTTTGGCTGTCAGACACGGAGGCATTGTACATTGTCCCGCACCAATGTCGACTCGCTTTACTGAGCAGAGCTTAAACAGAAACATTGATTGAAATTCTCGGTATTCATCTTGAAGTACTGAACCCTCTTATCAAACATTCACGCGTAATATCTAAAAGAGTCAGTAGATTTGAAGAAATTAAAAACAATAATAGACTGTCGGACACGATTTATTAAAACCCTGTCAGACCTTTGGACACAAGACGCAATCTGTCGAGCGAAAAATTTGTTTCGCGTCCAGTGTGCAAGCGGCTTAATACTAGGCTACTATTATTGTCACTTATGTTTTATCGTCTTTAGTGGGGGGAAGGAATACAGCCTGATTGCTATGATCTCGTACTGAGTTAAGATCACGTATTGGAAATACATGTGTAACGTATCTTGCTTTGTTGTATATGCATGTTAATCCCAAAATTTTGAGCAGCTACAGTTTGTAATAATAGGAACACGCTATCCATCATTTCTCTTGCCAGTGAGCAAGATTTGACTCGGCTGGGTCGCCTTCTATATTCTAACACATTAAAGGTGAGGTGAGGAGCTCATGTGATTGGTGAAGATTTGACTCGGCTGTGTTATACCCAAACACGCCCTCTTTGCCAACTTGCGCTGGAAGGAGGGGCAGAGGTGGGACAGAGGAGTACTTCGCCAGGCTATGCCGGGCACGAAATTGCCACATACGCCTGGACACACCCTGTTGGCGCGGCGTACTCCCCATGCGCCGCGCCTGCGCCTGGTCTACGAAATTAGAGCCCATTGTGTACAAATGGAGGAAATTAAAGAACAATGTTACCCTCCCTAGGAGTGGTTGACCAACAAAGATCACTCCAATAGCAAGGCGTGTAATAGTCGGCGAGGTCACAAAGGACCCCAGGGTATCTTCTAAGCAACTGAAGGCCTCTCTCACACAGGGTAATGTTCATGTTCATGAGTCCACCATCAGGGGAACACTGAACAACAATGGTGTGCATGGCGGGGTTGCAAGGAGAAAGCCACTGCTCTCCGAAAAGAACATTGTTGCTCGTCTGCAGTTTGCTAAAGATCACATGGACAAGCCAGAAAGCTATTGGAAAAATGTTTTGTGGCTGGATGAGACCAAAATTGAACCTTATGGTTTAAATGAGAAGCATTATGTTCGGAGAAAGGAAAACACTGCTTTCCAGCATAAGAACCTTATCCCATCTGTGAAACATGGTGGTGTTTCATCATGGTTTGGGCCTGTTTTGCTGCATCTGGGCCAGGATGGCTTGTCATCATTGATGGAACAATGAATTCTGAATTACACCAGCAAATTCTAAAGGAAAATATCAGGACATCTGTCCATGAACTGAATCTCAAGACAAGATGGGTCATGCAGCAAGACTAGGACCCTAGGCACACAAGTCGTTCTACCAAAGAATGGTTAAAAAAGAATAAAGTTTATGTTTTGGAATGGCTAAGTCAAAGTCCTGACCTTAATCCAATCAAAATGTTGTGGAAGGACCTGAAGCAAGCAGTTCATGTGAGGAAACCCACCAACATCCCAGAGTTGAAGCTGTTCTGTATGGAGGAATGGGCTAAAATTCCTCCAAGCTGATGTGCAGGACTGATCAACAGTCACCGGAAACGTTTACTTGCAGTTATTGCTTCACAAGGGGGTCACACCAGATACTGAAAGCAAAGGTTCACATACTTTTGCTTCTCAAAGATATGTAGTATTGGATTATTTTCCTCAATAAATAAATGACCTAATATTATATTTTTGTCTCATTTGTTTAACTGGGTTATCTTTATCTACTTTCAGGACTTGTGTGAAAATCTGATGTTTTAAGTCATATTTATGCAGAAATATACAACATTCTAAAGGGTTCACAAACTTTCAAGCACCACTGTCTATGTATGTATATATATATATATACATATATATATATATATATATATATATATATATATATATATATATATATATATATATATATATATATATATATATATATATGTGTGTGATTTCTACCCAATTTTGTATCTGTATCTCAGCCCTACCTTTTTCTGATGTTTTTGTACCCACCCAAGTGTGCTGTTTCTATATCTACTCAGTTCTGCTGTGTCTATTCCCAAAACATTCTGCTGTTTCTATTCCCAAAACATTCTGCTGTTTCTATTCCCAAAACATTCTGCTGTTTCTATTCCCAAAACATTCTGCTGTTTCTATACCCAAAACATTCTGCTGTTTCTATTCCCAAAACATTCTGCTGTTTCTAGACCCAAAACATTCTGCTGTTTCTATTCCCAAAACATTCTTCTGTTTCTATACCCAAAACCTTCTGCTGTTTCTATACCCAAAACATTCTGCTGTTTCTATTCCCAAAACATTCTGCTGTTTCTATTCCCAAAACATTCTGCTGTTTCTATTCCCAAAACATTCTGCTGTTTCTAGACCCAAAACATTCTGCTGTTTCTATTCCCAAAACATTCTGCTGTTTCTATTCCCAAAACCTTCTGCTGTTTCGATACCCAAAACCTTCTGCTGTTTCTATACCCAAAACATTCTGCTGTTTCTATTCCCAAAACATTCTGCTGTTTCTATTCCCAAAACCTTCTGCTGTTTCTATACCCAAAACATTCTGCTGTTTCTATACCCAAAACATTCTGCTGTTTCTATTCCCAAAACATTCTGCTGTTTCTACTCCCAAAACATTCTGCTGTTTCGATACCCACCACATTCTGCTGTTTCTATTCCCACCACATTCTGCTGTTTCTTTTCCCAAAACATTCTGCTGTTTCTATACCCAAAACCTTCTACTGTTTCTATACCCAAAACATTCTGCTGTTTCTATTCCCAAAACATTCTGCTGTTTCGATACCCAAAACATTCTGCTGTTTCTATCCCCAAAACATTCTGCTGTTTCTATTCCCAAAACATTCTGCTGTTTCGATACCCACCACATTCTGCTGTTTCTATACCCAAAACATTCTGTTGTTTCTATTCCCAAAACCTTCTGCTGTTTCTATACCCAACACACTCTGTTGTTTTTATTTACAAAACATTCTACTGTTTCTATTTCCAAAACATTCTGCTGTTTCTTTTCCCAAAACATTCTGCTGTTTCTATACCCAAAACATTCTGCTGTTTCTATACCCAAAACATTCTGCTGTTTCTATTCCCAAAACCTTCTGCTGTTTCTATTCCCAAAACATTCTGCTGTTTCTATTCCCAAAACATTCTGCTGTTTCTATTCCCAAAACATTCTACTGTTTCTATACCCAAAACATTCTGCTTTTTCTACTCCCAAAACATTCTGCTGTTTCTATACCCAAAACATTCTGCTGTTTCGATACCCACCACATTCTGCTGTTTCTATACCCACCACATTCTGCTGTTTCTTTTCCCAAAACATTCTGCTGTTTCTATACCCAAAACCTTCTACTGTTTCTATACCCAAAACATTCTGCTGTTTCTATTCCCAAAACATTCTGCTGTTTCTATACCCAAAACATTCTGCTGTTTCTATCCCCAAAACATTCTGCTGTTTCTATTCCCAAAACATTCTGCTGTTTCGATACCCACCACATTCTGCTGTTTCTATACCCAAAACATTCTGCTGTTTCTATTCCCAAAACCTTCTGCTGTTTCTATACCCAAAACACTCTGCTGTTTCTATTCCCAAAACATTCTACTGTTTCTATTCCCAAAACATTCTGCTGTTTCTATTTCCAAAACATTCTGCTGTTTCTTTTCCCAAAACATTCTGCTGTTTCTATACCCAAAACATTCTGCTGTTTCTATTCCCAAAACATTCTGCTGTTTCTATTCCCAAAACCTTCTGCTGTTTCTATTCCCAAAACATTCTGCTGTTTCTATTCCCAAAACATTCTGCTGTTTCTATTCCCAAAACATTCTGCTGTTTCTATACCCAAAACATTCTGCTGTTTCTATACCCAAAACATTCTGCTGTTTCGATACCCACCACATTCTGCTGTTTCTATACCCACCACATTCTGCTGTTTCTTTTCCCAAAACATTCTGCTGTTTCTACACCCAAAACCTTCTACTGTTTCTATACCCAAAACATTCTGCTGTTTCTATTCCCAAAACATTCTGCTGTTTCGATACCCACCACATTCTGCTGTTTCTATACCCAAAACATTCTGCTGTTTCTATCCCCAAAACATTCTGCTGTTTCTATTCCCAAAACATTCTGCTGTTTCGATACCCACCACATTCTGCTGTTTCTATACCCAAAACATTCTGCTGTTTCTATTCCCAAAACCTTCTGCTGTTTCTATACCCAAAACACTCTGCTGTTTCTATTCCCAAAACATTCTACTGTTTCTATTCCCAAAACATTCTGCTGTTTCTATTTCCAAAACATTCTGCTGTTTCTTTTCCCAAAACATTCTGCTGTTTCTATTCCCAAATCATTCTGCTGTTTCTATTCCCAAAACATTCTGCTGTTTCTATTTCCAAAACATTCTGCTGTTTCTTTTCCCACCACATTCTGCTGTTTCTTTTCCCAAAACATTCTGCTGTTTCTATACCCAAAACCTTCTACTGTTTCGATACCCAAAACATTCTGCTGTTTCTATTCCCAAAACATTCTGCTGTTTCGATACCCAAAACATTCTGCTGTTTCTATCCCCAAAACATTCTGCTGTTTCTATTCCCAAAACATTCTGCTGTTTCGATACCCACCACATTCTGCTGTTTCTATACCCAAAACATTCTGCTGTTTCTATTCCCAAAACCTTCTGCTGTTTCTATACCCAAAACACTCTGCTGTTTCTATTCCCAAAACATTCTACTGTTTCTATTTCCAAAACATTCTGCTGTTTCTTTTCCCAAAACATTCTGCTGTTTCTATACCCAAAACATTCTGCTGTTTCTATACCCAAAACATTCTGCTGTTTCTATTCCCAAAACCTTCTGCTGTTTCTATTCCCAAAACATTCTGCTGTTTCTATACCCAAAACATTCTGCTGTTTCTATTCCCAAAACATTCTGCTGTTTCTATACCCAAAACATTCTGCTGTTTCTACTCCCAAAACATTCTGCTGTTTCTATACCCAAAACATTCTGCTGTTTCGATACCCACCACATTCTGCTGTTTCTATACCCACCACATTCTGCTGTTTCTTTTCCCAAAACATTCTGCTGTTTCTATACCCAACACCTTCTACTGTTTCTATACCCAAAACATTCTGCTGTTTCTATTCCCAAAACATTCTGCTGTTTCTATACCCAAAACATTCTGCTGTTTCTATCCCCAAAACATTCTGCTGTTTCTATTCCCAAAACATTCTGCTGTTTCGATACCCACCACATTCTGCTGTTTCTATACCCAAAACATTCTGCTGTTTCTATTCCCAAAACATTCTGCTGTTTCTATACCCAAAACACTCTGCTGTTTCTATTCCCAAAACATTCTACTGTTTCTATTCCCAAAACATTCTGCTGTTTCTATTTCCAAAACATTCTGATGTTTCTTTACCCAAAACATTCTGCTGTTTCTATACCCAAAACATTCTGCTGTTTCTATTCCCAAAACATACTGCTGTTTCTATTCCCAAAACCTTCTGCTGTTTCTATTCCCAAAACATTCTGCTGTTTCTATTCCCAAAACATTCTGCTGTTTTTATTCCCAGAACATTCTGCTGTTTCGATACCCAAAACATTCTGATGTTTCTATACCCACCACATTCTGCTGTTTCTATACCCAAAACATTCTGCTGTTTCTATACCCACCACATTCTGCTGTTTCTTTACCCAAAACATTCTGCTGTTTCTTTACCCAAAACATTCTACTGTTTCTATACCCAAAACATTCTGTTGTTTCTATTCCCAAAACATTATGCTGTTTCTATACCCAAAACGTTCTGCTGTTTCTATACCCAAAACATTCTGCTGTTTCTATACCCAAAACATTCTGCTGTTTCTATACCCAAAACATTCTGCTGTTTCGATACCCACCACATTCTGCTGTTTCTATACCCAAAACATTCTGCTGTTTCTATTCCCAAAACCTTCTGCTGTTTCTATACCCAAAACACTCTGCTGTTTCTATTCCCAAAACATTCTACTGTTTCTATTCCCAAAACATTCTGCTGTTTCTATTTCCAAAACATTCTGCTGTTTCTTTTCCCAAAACATTCTGCTGTTTCTATTCCCAAATCATTCTGCTGTTTCTATACCCAAAACATTCTGCAGTTTCTATACCCACCACATTCTGCTGTTTCTATACCCAAAACATTCTGCTGTTTCTATTCCCAAAACATTCTGCTGTTTCTATACCCAAAACATTCTGCTGTTTCTATTCCCAAAACATTCTGCTGTTTCTATACCCACCACATTCTGCTGTTTCTATACCCACCACATTCTGCTGTTTCTTTTCCCAAAACATTCTGCTGTTTCTATACCCAAAACCTTCTACTGTTTCTATACCCAAAACATTCTGCTGTATCTATACCCACCACATTCTGCTGTTTCTATTCCCAAAACATTCTGCTGTTTCTTTTCCCAAAACATTCTGCTGTTTCTATACCCAAAACATTCTGCTGTTTCTTTACCCAAAACATTCTGCTGTTTCTTTTCCCAAAACATTCTGCTGTTTCTATACCCAAAACATTCTGCTGTTTCTTTACCCAAAACATTCTGCTGTTTCTATACCCAAAACATTCTGCTGTTTCTATTCCCAAAACATTCTGCTGTTTCTTTTCCCAAAACATTCTGCTGTTTCTATACCCAAAACATTCTGCTGTGTCTTTACCCAAAACATTCTGCTGTTTCTTTTCCCAAAACATTCTGCTGTTTCTATACCCAAAACATTCTGCTGTTTCTTTACCCAAAACATTCTGCTGTTTCTTTTCCCAAAACATTCTGATGTTTCTATACCCAAAACATTCTGCTGTTTCTATTCCCAAAACATTCTGCTGTTTCTATACCCACCACATTCTGCTGTTTCTATACCCAAAACATTCTGCTGTTTCTATACCCAAAACATTCTGCTGTTTCTATACCCACCACACTCTGCTGTTTCTATACCCACCACACTCTGCTGTGTCTCTATCTGCCCGATGTTGCCGTTCCTTTATCCCCCCAATTCTGTTTCTTCCGTATCTATTTATAGCTTCCAGCTTCCCAACTGTGCTGTCTCTGTGTCTACCCAGCTCTATATGTCTACCCATTTCTGCTGTTTCTATACCCTCCTATTTCTGTCGTATCTAATCTCCCAAACTCTGCTGCCTCTCTGTCGACTCACTTCTCATGTCTCCCCATCTGCTCTTTTCTGCTGCTTCTATACCCACATAAATATGTTGTTTCCATATCTGCCTCATTCTGCCAGTCTCATTTCTGTCAAATTTTGCTCTTTCTTTATCTCCCCACATCTCCCTCTCTCCCCTCTCTCTCCCTCCTTTCTTACTCTGCTCTGTCTCTTCCTCATTCCCTCGACCCCCCCCCCCCAGTGTTGACAGTGCAGCGGGAGCCGGCCTCCCCCGTCCCCCGTGATATGAATTTCCCCATGAAGGGCCGGCGGGGCATGAATGACTGGGCTCGTTCCTCCGAGGATAAACTCTTCATCCCCAAAGAGGTCTTCAGCCTGGCCTCCGAAGGTGGGTGTATACAGAGGAGGGAGAGAGAGAGAGAGAGAGAGAGAGTGGGAGAGAGAAGGGGAGATACAGAGAGAGAGAGAGAGAAGGGGAGATACAGAGAGAGAGAGAGAGAGAGTGGGAGAGAGAAGGGGAGATACAGAGAGAGAGAGAGAGTGGGATAGAGAAGGGGAGATACAGAGAGAGAGAGAGAGAAGGGGAGATACAGAGAGAGAGGGAGGGAGGGAGCGTGGAGGAGTGTAGTATTCGGATGGATAGCGTTATCTGAAACGGGCAGGTCACTCTCAGTCTCTTACACTAACGAATTACACTCTTTCAGAAGCACACACTCTGCAGCTACACACACTCATGCCTGCCCATACACACACACACACACACACACACACACACTCTGCAGCTACACACACTCATGCCTGCCCATACACACACACACACACACACACACACACACACACACACACGCACTCATGCCTGCCCATACACACACACACACACACACACACACACACACACGCACTCATGCCTGCCCATACACACACACACACACACATTCTCGTATTTGTTACCTTGTTAGGACCTCTGAAAGATACCCTACTTGTTAGGACCATACTTTCTAGACATGATAGAAATATTGGAATTACATCTCTGAACTGAGAAAAAAAATCTATTTTATAATATCACTTCAGAAAAGGAAAATTATTGTTTTGAAATTACCACATATTTTGCTATACTTGTTAGGACCTTCTCAGAAAAAAAAGTTATCACACACACATACTCCTGCCTGTATACACACACACACACACTGCAGACACACACATACTGGAGCTAGACAAACATACACACATACATGGCAAAACACACACTGACCTGGACCCATACTCTGCAGTGGCATACGCATATATACACACACACACACAGACACACACACACGTACGACTGCTCAGTGGAGTACATGCTGAACCTGCTGCCTGATAATTGAAGCACCTATTACTAAAACCCCATAAGTCACACTTGACTTGACTTGTGGGGTTTTAGTAATCAGTGCTTCAATTAGAGACTAAATTAAATGTTCAGAAGGGAAGATGAGAGGAAGAGAAAAAGGGTGAAAGAGAGAGAAAGAGAAAGGGAGTGTGTGAATGAGTGGAGCAGAGGAAGAAGGAGAGGCGGGCAGTGGTGACAGCCCAGTTGCATTGTGGGAGTAATGAAACCCCCCCACCCCCGCTGCATAGTTATAGCCTGTTTTTTATATCTTCACAGAGTCAGACGAAACATCGTACTTTGTGATCGGCGCAGTCCTGTATCGAACCCTCGGCTTCATCCTGCCTCCTCCGCAGTAAGCTCTGCCTGTGTGTGTGTGTGTGTGTGTGTGTGTGTGTGCGCCCGCGTGTGTGTCTGTGTGTTTGTGTGTGTGTGTGTGTGTGTTTGCGTGGGTGTGCGTGTGTGTGTGCGCGTGTGTGTGTGTGTTTGTGTGCGTGTGTGTGTGTGTGTGTGTGTGTTCGTGTGTGTGTGTGTGTGTGTTTGCATGGGTGTGCGTGTGTGCGCGCGTGTATGTGTGTTTGTGCGGGTGTGCGTGTGTGTGTGTGTGTGTGTGTGTGTGTTTGCGTGGGTGTGCGTGTGTGTGCGCGCGTGAGTGTGTAGTTGTGAGTGTGTGAATGTGTGTATGGATGTGACTGTGCATGGATGATTTTGAATGTAATTGTGTGTGAGTATGTACATGTGTAGGTGTGAGTGTGTGTATGATTGTGAGGGTGTGCATGAAAGTGTTTGCATGCAAGTTTTTCTATATAAGTGTGTGTGAGAGTGTGTGTATGTGTGTATTGATGTGAGAGTGTGTGTGTGACAGAGTGTGTACATGTGTAGGTGTGAGTGTGTGTATACATGTGAACGTGGGCGTGAGAGTGCATGCATGCTTGTTTTTGTTCGTAAGAATGCGTGTGTGTTGTCTGAAAGAACACAGAACTGAATGGTGGCCCTTTGGCTCAGCGCACAGATCATCTTGCGCACAGATGTCAGCTGTGAATGATTAATGGCGGCCGGCAGGCGTCGGGGTCCGGGCCCCTCGGCGCGTGTGTTTGTGGAGCTCAGTACACAGGGTCTCGCACTGAGAGCACAGGAGCCCTTACAAATACTGTCCCTTCTTCAGCCCCCATTAGTCACAGTATTAAGGTGAGTTCGGCTGCTTACAGAGCTCCGTACAGGGAGCATACGGTCAACAACTACACGGTTTAACCCCGTAAGCCCTGCAGACCCATGTATGGGTCTGTGCAATGCAGCTGCTGCATTCAAACCTGGGGAACCTCAGGCCTATTTTAAATTCTAGTGGAGATCCCAATGCTTCTCACAATCCCAGATATGTCCTGCTGAATTACAAGGAAAGTTGTATGAAATGAGACTGCTGTGAGTATGAATATTTCTCTCAGTTTAAGCCTGCGGATGTATACTGTGTTGTAGCCCCGGTGTAGCGTCGTAGCCAGCAGATGCAGACTGTCTATGTGACGCTGTCCTACTATGGGATAGAATTGCTTCTGACTTTTAACCTACTTAACATGCACCTATTATGGTTTTTCATTATTACAATGTCGTAGTGTGAATCTTTTTGCGTTTTAAAGGTCTGTGTCGGAAAACAGCTCGAAGTTACCTCCAGAAGAAGTGTTCTCCGCCGCACAACACGCAGCTCCAGAGCCGACTGAAACACCCCCATCGCTTGTTTTTTTAATGCCCCCGGAATCGAAGATTCAGGGGCATATAGTTTTTCACCTGTCTGTCTGTCTGTCTGTCCGTCTGTTCGTCAGTCCGTCTGTTTGCCTGCAGCTGAAAAAAACTTTAACCTGCAATACTTTAACCTGCCGCCAGGGGCATCAGTGTTCCACGAACACATCTTGTTTTTCATCAATCAGTGATGACAACATTTGAATTTTCCCACCGAGCCGATAGTTTTGTACTGCCGCAAATCAAGTAGGTTTCGCCCATAAGGCTACACCGGTTTTTATTTCTAAAGCTCAATTACACACTGGCGCAGAAATCCATTTATGGAAATGGGCGTGACATTTCCCAACATGCGTGAACGGTGGACCAGTCACGAGTGAGTGATTAAGTTGACCAATCATGCTGCCGGATAGCTCACTCGATTAAGGCACTGCGCTGCAGTGCAGAGGTAACTATCACGTCGCGGGTTCGAGGCCCGGCGTACCCACCAGCAGGGGTCGGCAGCTTTTTCAGAGTAGTGCACAACTGGCCATCGCGCAACAGGGATCCAAATTGGGAAGGGACTGCTGGACTAGGGGATACAATAACAGCTTTGTTCGTTGCTCCAGCGCCTCCTGTTGGCCAGAGGGGCGCTCGTCTGGAAGACTCTGGGTTTGTTCATGTCCGGGTATCCTCCGCCCTCGTTCTGAACTTACGAAGATTCAACCAATGAGTGTACAAGAATCACTGGCAGACAGGCACGTGCTTCGGAGGAGAGCCGTGAACTGTCCTCACTATCCTGAGTTGGCAGCAAGGGGTCGCATACGAGCAAGCTTTGTACATAGTTCCCCAATTGGGCATTCCAGATTAGGGTGGGATTGGAGATGCCATATTAAAAAAAAAAAAAAAAAAGTTGACCAAGCACAGCACACGGGGGTTTTCAGGAGGGCGGGGCCAGGACCCCAACAGAGCATTTCACAAACATGTACTGCAGAAATGGCCTGCATGAGAAAACTCAAGCATTTTTTTTTTTTTAAATGATGCATTTAAACCTTGTTTAGTAGACTTCAAGAATACAAGAATGACCAATGAAAAGTCTCGTAACAGGGGCACTTTAAGGGAGAGCTTAAGAGAAAAGTCAGAGTTTAAGGAGTTAATCAATGCAAATGGGTTCACGTACACTCGAGATGAAGCTGAATGTCCGTGTTAAAATTAAAACTAAGTTAACTGAGTAGAATAACTACCCCTTTAGATGTTTGCCACTTTCTAAGCACTAGCTAATTCTAGTGTAAGTGCAGCTAATTTCTCTGGCGATTGCATTTCTATTCTTGTTGCTGTCTGAGTTCTGACCTCTCTCTCTTGTTGAAAGTTCACTGAGATTACACAGTAATTATAAAAGTGATACTCTGGCTGGCTAACGAGGGGAG
>CM056573.1:184982921-185050421 GCA_029721435.1 Gymnothorax reevesii | reverse complement strand
ACTGTGCTGGCACAGCCTCCGAGAAAGCAGGTACTGTCCATCTTCACTGTGCTGGCAGAGCCTCCGAGAAAGCAGGTACTGTCCATCTTCACTGTGCTGTCACAGCCTCCGAGAACGCAGGTACTGTCCACCTTCACTGTGCTGGCACAACTTCCGAGAACACAGGTACTGTCCATCTTCACTGTGCTGGCACAGCCTCCGAGAAAGCAGGTACTGTCCATCTTCACTGTGCTGGCACAGCCTCCGAGAAAGCAGGTACTGTCCATCTTCACTGTGCTGGCAGAGCCTCCGAGAAAGCAGGTACTGTCCATCTTCACTGTGCTGGCACAGCCTCCGAGAAAGCAGGTACTGTCCATCTTCACTGTGCTGGCAGAGCCTCCGAGAAAGCAGGTACTGTCCATCTTCACTGTGCTGGCAGAGCCTCCGAGAAAGCAGGTACTGTCCATCTTCACTGTGCTGGCAGAGCCTCCGAGAAAGCAGGTACTGTCCATCTTCACTGTGCTGGCAGAGCCTCCAAGAACACAGGTACTGTCCATCTTCACTGTGCTGTCACAGCCTCCGAGAACGCAGGTACTGTCCACCTTCACTTTGCTGGTACAGCCTTCGAGAACACAGGTACTGTCCACCTTCACTGTACTAGCACAGCCTCTGAGAACACGAGTACTGTCAACCTTCACTGTGCTGGCACAGCCTCTGAGAACACAGGTACTGTCTGATAGACACACTTACACACATACACATCACACACAGCCTCTGAGAACTCAGGTGCTGCCTGGTACACACACACACACACACACGCATGCACACCTCAGTATCTCTCTTTTGCACTTTCTCTTGGTTATATTTATAGCAGCTTCAAGATACGTTATCGGTCTGGTGATACTTCCCTTTGTTCAATTGCAAATTACCACTTGTTAGGTTAACATTTCCCTTGTGCTGATTATAAATAGACCGCTGTGCCTGTTTGGTGATAGCTCACGCTTGTATTTTTGGGAGGCCAACAGAGCTGCTCTTCTTTTGTGGTTGATTGATTGATTGCTGAGGGAGAGACGGGGGTCTGTGGAGACTGATGTGGATCCTGTTGATTATCTGATGAGGCTTTTTCAGACACACTGCTGCCTCTCTTTCCTGAATGAGGCTCGTGATTTTCAGCCCGCAAGATCCACACTGATATACCGATACTGCTTAAGGGAAACTGAGTGTGTGTGTGTAGTGTGACTGTATTGTCTGCGATGAAGTGTGTATATGTGCTCTCTCGTGTGCCTGCGAGTGTTCACTGTATGTGCGCGCCTGTGTTTTTGTGTATAAGTGAATGGCTGTGCGCGTATGTGCATGTCTGTGTTTGTGTGTGTGTGTGTGTGTGTGTGTGATGAAGCACACAACAGCATTTCTTTCTCAGCAGTATTTCAGTGCTGAAACAGCTCGCTCTTTTAGCCTCATGCTAACCCCTGGAAAACATTTCGGCTGCAATCTGTTCTCTGATCTTTGCATGAGCTGCGGACAGATGGCGAGGTCTGTGTGTGTTTGCTCTCTCCGCTGTCCGCGTTTCCAAGGCAAACATCTCCGAGCGAACAAAGACGAAAGGAAGGCAACGAGGACCGCTTTGGGATATCGTGTTGCGGTCGTGAGAGGTTTTTCTGTGTTATATTTGGCACACGGACAGATAGAGGGCTTTGTTTTTCGTCTGAAGATGGAGACAGTCCTTACTGTCGCGTTATAGCTTTGCATCCTCAAAATAAAAATGGTTTCGGGGGCTTTTATGTGATTCAGGGGTTTTTTGTCAAACAAAATGGCGGAGAGTGGGGAGCTTTCAGAACATTTCTTAACTGTCAGAGAGAAAATGGCTCCCAAAGACTCACCTGTGATTCCTCAGAGGAGCCCGAAGCCGAACTGGGGCTCCTTTCCACACACCTGGCCTGGAAATCAGTGAAAATCCACCATCGTTTCGGAGCTTTAGATCTGTTAAATGTGCTTTCAGGGAGTCAGGCAGCAGAAGTTGCCCCTATGATGTCTTGAGAGAGGACAGTTGAGGCGGTAGTTCGCGGAAATTGCTTTTTCTGGAATGAGAGACATTTTTTGATTCCTGGCTTTTTCACTTCCTTTTCTTGGTCCCTCTTCATGGCTTGCCAGCGGAAACCCACGCAAGCTCTGAGAGAACATGTAAACTCTACACAGAGAAGCCCCAGGCCGAATTCAAACCCACGACCCCCCTGCCGTGAGGCGGTAGTGTCACCCACTGCTCTGCCGTGCCCCCCCTCGCACCTGTGCTCTGATACAGATCTTTGTCTCCGTGGGTGATCATTCGGCTGTACTCTGTCTCTCCAGACTGCGCATTAAACAGTGTGAGTGCAATTTGGCCTCGGCATTACCAGGCTGTTTTATTGTGCTCAGAATACCGTGTCTGTCAGTAGGCGGGAGATTTCAGTCCTCAGTGTAATGATATACCTCAATCGGCCAACCATCAATGGGGAATTTGTGGATTGTTTTACTGCGTGTCTGTGTGTGTGCGGGTGTGCGTGGGTGCTCGTGTATGTATGCATGTGTGTGTGTGTTTGTGTGTGTATGTGGGAATGTGAGTCTGCCAGCCTGTGAGCATGTACATGTGTCTCCCTTTTTAAAGTCATAATAATCATATAATTTATTAACAGGCGCCTTTCTAACACTCAATTTTGACTCCACCGCACAGCGGAATCAAAATTGTCAACAGACAATGAAACACAAACAATAATTATAACATAACATAACATAATATAACACGAATGGCGAGAACAGGCCGTTCAGCTCAACTACGCTCGCTCAGATTCTTTGTACTATTGTGAATATATCCCTTCAGATACTCAATGACTTAGTGGTATCTAGCTTTAAGTCAAATGGTATCTAGCTTTAAGCCAATTATTAAAGTGTCTGCAGCGTCTGAATGAACAGGATGGGGATGAGATAGTTGACTTTCAGACACAATATGCCAGTTTGAGCCCACAGATGGGTTTTGAGCTGGGTTTGGTACATGTTTTGTACAGTGTTCCAGAGGTCAGGAGGGAGCTCCAGAGGCGAGGGGCAGAGCGACTGAAGGCTCTGGGCTCTGTGGTGGTCAGACGGGCAGGTGGGACGGTGAGGTGGATGGATGAGGAGGATCTGAGGGAGCGAGGAGGTGTGTTGATATGAAGGAGCTCAGTCAGATAAGGAGGTCGTGGTTTGGCCTTAAAGATGAGAAGCAGAATTCTGTGGTCTGTGTGATATTTGACTGGAAGCCAGTGAAGCTGCTGAAGTACCGGAGTGATGTGGCTGGTGGAGGGAGTTCTGATGGTGATTCGGGCTGCAGAATTCTGAACCAGTTGGAGTTTCGTGGAGGGACTTTTGAGGGAGACCAAAGAGCTGGGAATTACAATAATCAAGGCGGGATGTGTCCAGAGAGTGAACCAGGACGGCAGTGCTGCTGGGTGTGAGGGACGGTCAAAGGTGGTTAATATTGGAAAGATGGAAGAAGACAGACCTGGTGACGTTACTGATGAGGGCTTGAATTGATAGCGTGCTGTCCAGGACAACACCCAAACTCTTGACCTGAAGGTAAGGGGAAACGGTGGAGTTGTCGACGGTAATGCTGAAACTGTCAGTGTTTGACATGGCGGATTCTGAGCCAATGAGAAGAACCTCGGTTTTGTCTCTATTGAGCTTGAGAAAATTTGAGGAAAACCAGGATTTGACTTTTTGAAGACAGTCACTGAGGGAGGGGTGGTAGGGTGGAGGTGGGTTTGGTGGAGACATAGAGCTGGTTGTCATCTGCATAACAATGGAAATGATAGTAAACTTTTTGAAGATATAGCTACGGGGTTTGAATTGCAATAGCCCTAAAACAGAGCCCTGGGGAACACCCGTAGTGACTGGAGTTGGCTGGAATGTGACGTTTTTGAGTTGAATGTGACTCAAGAGATATGACTTAAACCAGTTTAGGGGAGTATCAGTGATTCCAATTGATGCAAGTCTATCAAGGAGGATGTTGTGGGAAATGGTGTCAAAGACCGCACTCAGATCAAACAGGATGAGGATAGATGACAGTTTGGAGTCAGCTGCGAGGAGGGGGTCATTTGTGATTTTCACCAGGGCTGCATCTGTGCTGCGGAGTGGATGGAAGCCAGATTAGAACTGCTCATAAGGGTCATTGTTAGATAGTTGAGTATGAACCTGAGATGAAACTGTTGTTTCAAGAATTTTAGACAGGAAAGTGAGGTTAGAAATAGGACAGAAGTGATTGAAATTGTTGGGGTCTGCATCAAGTTTCTTCAGAACAGGAGTTACTGTGGAAAATTTGACTGGAGAGGGAACCGGCTAGTGGAGAGGGAGGAGTGTATGATGGCAGTTATTCGGGGAGACAGAGAAGGAAGGCAGGGCCTTTAATCAGTGGAGTTGGGAGAGGGTCCAGTTGACAGGTGGATGGCTTGGATTTCCTGATGAGATCAAATATTTCAACAGCATTGGGATGTTTGAAGCAAGAAAGTGGATGCAAGAGAGGAGCAGGGTGAACCAATGGAGACGCAGAGTTGAGGATGATGGGAATGAGCTACTGGTGAAGGGTGTTGATTTTGGTGGTAAAAATGACATTAAACAGTCACAGGAAGCTGATGTGTACCGGTATAGAGGCAGAGAGTCCGGTGGGCGCAAAATCTTGTCTATTATGGAGAGCTGGGTCTTTGTGTTCCCTTCAGCAGAGCTGAACAGACCGGCGTAATAACTGGATTTTGCTGTTAAAAAAGTGTCTTTGTAATGAAGATTATTGTTATTGTATAGTTCTTTGTGAATGATAAGTCCAGTTTTCCTGCACAGACGTTTGAGTTGGCAGCCTTTCCTTTGGAGCTGGAGTGCAGGTGTGTACCCTGGGGCAGTGTGGATGAAAGAGACTGTCCGGGTGTTTAGTGCAGCCAGGGCCTCAAGACGACTGTGAGGATTGTCATCGTAGTGACCAACCAGTTCATCTGGGGTGGATGAAGGGTTAATGCTGGGAAGATTGGTAATGCTGCTATGGAGAGCCGATAAATTAATGTTCTTGGTATTGCGGAACATGACAACACGAGACAGCTTAGTTTTGGATAATGTTAAGGTCACCTTAGTTTATTGATCAGAAATGGGAAGATCAAATGCAGCACATTCAAATGGGCTGACACCGGAACAGCAGCAGATCCAGTACGTGTTCTTTGGAGTTGGCTGGGAAACCAACATGTTATTAAAGACCAAAACTATCCAAACAGGATGGAAATTTTTTTATGAGAGCTCTAATGAGGTTGTTCATATGAATGTTAAAATCTCCAAATACTATTATATCGGGGGATAGTGAGCAGAGATGGATGAGTGTGTGTTCTTGCATGTGTCCTTATGCAGTGTGTGTGTGTGTGTGTGTGTGTGTGCGTTTGTGTGCACGCCAGCCTGTGCTAATCTGTGCTCATGTTGTTGCAGACTGCACCAAACTCGTCTGTCAGTATAACACTGACATTTTCTCTAAAAATGTGGGTACATTTTTTATCGTTGCCCTAGGAGGTTCTGATTGAAGTTTACTCTCTAGTACTCTCATATACTCTCACGTACCCTTATATACTGTCTTACACTCTTATTTACCCTTATATACACTCATATACTGTACCTTGATATGCTCTTAAATACTCTCATATCATACAAATATACTCTCATGTTCCCTTATATACTTGCATGTACCTTCGTTTACCCTCAGATATACTTATGTACTCTCATATGTCTGTGAATACTCTCATATAGAATCATATATTCTCATATACCCTGCTTTACTCCTATATGCTCTTGTCCACTTTCATATACCCTCATATACTCGCCATGGTCTTTTTTAGTGATAGACAAACACATGAAGGTACAGAAGCATATATGGAGGACGTACTGACATGCACATGTATACAATACATACTCAAACATATGAAAATGCGCATACATGCATTCTAATGGTTATACACCCATTCAAAGAAACTCTTATAATATCACAGTTCTTGCTTATATAAGGTGCTATTAGTCCACATCCTCTCTCTCTCTCTCTCTCTCTTTAAGTTGGGTGGATGTTTAGTCAGGCCTAGTCATTTTGTTGGATGCTGTACTTTTTAGCGATTGAGGCTGCGTTGAGTGAGATGAGGGCAGGCGTCATGTGATTGATGGCTCCGCAGTGCTCAGCATACAGTATATCCCATTATCTCCATATGCAGATGATGCCGCTGTCGTAATAACTGGGCGGATGGATATTGATGTGCTGAATGGGATAGTAAATCATATTGAGGTCATTTCGTCTGTAGGGGTAAAGTCGGCAGGAGTGAGCGCCGCTCCTGGGGGAACGGGGCGCAGGGCCGGTGTAACACGAGCACAGGGTCCCCCTGAAGTCTGGAGCCGGGGTGCCTGACGCATCTCACTTCTGTTGCATTATACGCCTCATCTATTTCAGGCTATCAGAGACTCCATCTTCTCCTCTCTCTCTCTCTCTCCCTCTCTCTCTCTCTCTCTCATCGTTTGATTTTTTTTCTCTTTTTCCTTCATTGATCATGATGTTGAGCGGCTCTGGTTAGTACACTGTTGCCTCACAGTGAAAAGGTTGAGGGTTTGAATCCAGCCTGGGTCCTTTCTGTGTGGAGTTTGCATGTTCTCCCCGTGTTCGCGTGGGTTTCCTCCCGGTACTCCGGTTTCCTCCCACAGTCCAAAGACACACACATCAGGCTAACTGGAGACACTAAATTGCCCACAGGTATGAGTGTGAGAGTGAATGGTGTGTGTGCCCTGCGATGGATTGGCAACCTGTCCAGGGTGGGTCCCTGCCTTTGCCCGTAGTCAGCTGGGACAGGCTCCAGCTCGCCCCGCGACCCTCGTGAGGAAGAAGCAGTATAGATGATGAATGAATGATTATGATTTTGGTTCAGGGTTTGTTACCTCCCACAGGATATAATGCAGTTGAATATACTGTAGCGATTGCTCTGTCCATCTGTCCATCTGCTTGTGTGTCTAGGGTTAACCGTTTGATATTTTCCCATAAAACTTGGCAATCATATTAACCATTGGCTGGACCAGAGCCTTTTCCTATTTTGGAACTTTTATATTGACCATAAAGCAGTGTGACCTTTTGAATTGTGGGTCTTCAAAATTAAATACTTTTTTTCTGGATTCCATGTGTCAACACAAATCTACTCATGACACCACGACCATTTGTATATGGTTAGATTTTTCACTAGTTCAAATTTTTTGTAAAACTTTTAAACTCTATGTCTGCCGACACAGTGTGACCAAATCTTTTGAAATTTGGTGCTCGACATCCTCTGACCAAGGTGTTTTACCATTATATACATAGATTTGCTGCTATAAAATATGTGATAATTTTGTGGGTGTGGCCTCTTTTGCTATATTGCGCTAACTCCTGAGGGCAATGTCCAATCATCACAAAACTTCATATTCTTCATGTAGTGGCCATTAGACTCAGGTCCACACAATTTAGTGTAAATCCGGCCTTAGTTAGTGCTGTTGCAAACACATGGTCATAACTTTGAAAGCAATTGCCGTATCAACTTAGCTCGCTTCATGTTGCTGAAGGTTCTCATGAAAATCTGTAAGTGCGAGGTGATCGATTAAAACACCGTCAGCCAATCGTATTTCAGTGCCCTCACTTTCTGAGCTATTAGGCCTCATCATGAATGTTTACAACATTATTTGGTCTGTGTGAAAGAGCTGTCAACCATTTGCCGGAGTGCTGCCTTTTGTTCATTTTGGATTTTTTCACATTTCCAACTTTGCGGGGGCTGAGGGAATGTGCCCTCTGCATGAGGGCCGAGGGAATGTGCCCTCTGCAGGGGGGCCGAGGGAATGTGCCCTCTGCTGGGGGGCCGAGAGAATGTACCCTCTGCATGAGGGCCGAGGGAATGTGCCCTCTGCAGGGGGGCCGAGGGAATGTGCCCTCTGCTGAGGGGCCGAGGGAATAAGCCCTCTGCTGGGGGCTGCTGTTTGCCCTTGTTCTGGTTGTTTTGATGGGGGCGGTAATGTTTATTGTGTAACGGGTTAATTAATTTGCATTTCTTTCTTTCCCTCTCTCTACTACCTTCTGTCTCTCGCCTTCTCTCTTCTTCTCCCCCTGCCCCCCCCCCTCTTCCCCACACTCTCTCCTCTCTTTTCCTTGCTCCAACTCTCTCGCTCTCTCTCTCTCTCTCTCTCCAGGCAGTTGGCCCCTCCAGGCTCCCCTCAGTGCCGCTGATGGTTGGCTGTGGCGTTTCCTGCTCTGCTCTCCTCATCCAGTTAGTGCTATACGCTGCCCTCTGGAGGTGAGTCATGAGTAGTGCAGCTTACTTAATTTGTCCTAGTCCTCAGTGCTGGGTCTGTCGGGACTCCAGCATCAACCCTCACTCCCCGAAACCCAGCCTCCTCAGTCACCTCCGCTGCTTCAGCTGATGTTTGGCATTGGCATCGGTTGCTATGAATATTGTGAACTAGATTGTTCTCGTCGAAGATTTAAGCATGACATCATTGCCGCGAATGATTCTGCCAATAGACTGTATAAAAAGATGGACGCAGCACCCAGGTCTGAGAAGTGAAGCCAATGCAGAAATCTCTTAAAATTGCATTCTATTTAATGACCAGCAGATGGCGACGTTGGTGGTTACAGAAAGAAGTTCAATGCTATAGAAGTCTATGAGAAAATGATCCACCTGATTTATTATTTCAATAATGATGTTCCACTTTATTAAATTGTATCCATCACAAGTTTCAAGTCTCCTTCGATATATTGTGAAGTTTATTTTGTAAATTATCCGCACTAATAGACTAGAATTAAGGATCAAGCCAGAATATGCTTTGGGGCGTGGCTATCTTCTTGTCCTCGTCAGATATGGTCAGATCCACCCTTCGCTCTCCCTGGGTCTTCAATTCACGCTCTCGTCCAATAGGAATCACATCAGGTTTCAAATTGCCAAAATCAAGCTTCTTTTATGGGTATGCTGAAACCAATGGGGTGACGTCATGGTTGCTTAGTCCATCTTTTTATACAGTCTATGGTTTTACCAGAATCAGAGTCTTTCGGACCTGGATGCCAATGCCTGGCCCTAAATCCGAATGTGGTCCCGGTGTTCTCTACTCCGCGCTGCCTTTACCCCTGACCCCCAGGGAAAGGAAAGGTGGTTCTCCAGCTGTGCTTAAGCCCTCGATATTGTTAAATGTCACTGATGTGGATGTACCATCTTTGTTCTGAGATTCTCTGATGGGGACAGGCCTGTTAGCATCAGCCTTGACGTGAGCTGCCTGTCACTCAGTGTGATTGACAGAGGCTCGTGAGAGTGTGTCCCCCTGAACCCCCCTATCCGGAGAGAACGCAGTACAGCGTGTATCTCACCGTCACAGCAATAATCATTACTCGGTCTCTCCCTCCCCCTCTCAGGTTCATTCGGTCCGAGCGCTCCATGATTCTGCTCAACTTCAGCGTGGCCATCCTGGCCTCTAACGTCCTAATCCTGCTGGGACAGTCTCACAGCCTGGGCCGAGTCAGCCGGGTGAGCTGACTGCACGTGCTCCAACTCTGCCCTGTACACACACAGAACACACACTGGGGCTGATCACCCTGTACACACGCAGAACACACACTGGGGCTGATCACCCTGTTCACACACAGAACGCACACTGGGGCTGATCACCCTGTACACACGCAGAACACACACTGGGGCTGATCACCTTGTACACACAGAGAACGCACACTGGGGCTGATCACCCTGTACACACGCAGAACACACACTGGGGCTGATCACCCTGTACACACGCAGAACACACACTGGGGCTGATCACCCTGTTCACACACAGAACGCACACTGGGGCTGATCACCCTGTACACACGCAGAACACACACTGGGGCTGATCACCCTGTACACACAGAGAACGCACACTGGGGCTGATCACCCTGTACACACACAAAACACACACTGGGGCTGATCACCCTGTACACACGCAGAACACACACTGGGGCTGATCACCCTGTACACACACAAAACACACACTGGGGCTGATCACCCTGTACACACACAGAACACACACTGGGGCTGATCACCCTGTACACACGCAGAACACACACTGGGGCTGATCACCCTGTACACTCACAGAACACACACTGGGGCTGATCACCCTGTACACACACAGAACACACACTGGGGCTGATCACCCTGCACACACACAGAACACACACTGGGGCTGATCACCCTGTACACACACAGAACACACACTGGGGCTGATCACCCTGTACACACGCAGAACACACACTGGGGCTGATCACCCTGTACACTCACAGAACACACACTGGGGCTGATCACCCTGTACACACACAGAACACACACTGGGGCTGATCACCCTGTACACACACAGAACACACACTGGGACTGTACACACACAGAACACACACTGGGACTGATCACCCTGTACACACACAGAACACACACTGGGGCTGATCACCCTGTACACACACAAAACACACACTGGGGCTGATCACCCTGTACACACGCAGAACACACACTGGGGCTGATCACCCTGTACACACGCAGAACACACACTGGGGCTGATCACCCTGTACACACACAGAACACACACTGGGGCTGATCACCCTGTACACACACAGAACACACACTGGGGCTGATCACCCTGTACACACACAGAACACACACTGGGGCTCATCACCCTGTACGCATGCAGAACACACACACTACCTGAGGCTGGTTTACTCACTAATAATTGCTGATAACACTGTATACACACTGAGGCTGTAACTTGTATGGACAATGTGGCTGATTGTCTTTTTACACAACAAGGCTGTACTGACTGGGTACTCGCTGAGGCTGGGCAGGCATTTACTCAGTAATCAGCACACGGTGATGGTGGTGTGTGATGTTCTCTCTCTCAGGTGCTCTGTACCCTCACTGCCATCACTCTACACTTCTTTTTCCTCTCCTCTTTCTGCTGGGTGCTGGCGGAGGCGTGGCAGTCTTACCTGGCCGTCCACGGCAACACCAGGACACGCCTCATTCGCAAGCGCTTCCTCTGTTTGGGCTGGGGTAAGGTCAAGCGATGCCTTATTTCCTGTGTTTGGGCCTGGATAAGGTCAAGAGATGCCTTATTTCCTGTGTTTGGGCTGGGGTGAGGTCAGGACACACCTTATTTCCTGTTTTTTTGCTGGGGTAAGGCCGAGAGATGCCTTATTTCCTGTGTTTGTGTTGGGTGAGGTCAGGGGACACCTTATTTCCTGTGTTTGGCGCAGGGTAAGGTCAAGAGATGCCTTATTTCATGTGTTTGGGCTGGGGTGAGGTCAGGACATGCCTTATTTCCTGTTTTTGGGCTGGAGTGAGGTCAGGACACGCCTTATTTCCTGTTTTTGGGCTAGGGTGAGGTCAGGACACACCTTATTTCCTGTGTTTGGGCTGGGGTTAGGTCAGGACGCACCTTATTTCCTGTGTTTGGGCTGGGGTGAGGTCAGTACACACCTTATTTCCTGTGTTTAGGCTGGGGTAAGGCCGAGAGATGCCTTATTTCCTGTGTTTGGGCTGGGGTGAGGTAGCACGCACCTCATTTCCTGTGTTTGGGCTGTGGTAAGGCCGAGAGATGCCTTATTTCCTGTGTTTGGGCTGGGGTGAGGTCAGCACGCACCTTATTTCCTGTGTTTGGGCTGTGGTAAGGCCGAGAGATGCCTTATTTCCTGTATTTGGGCTGGGGTGAGGTCAGCACGCACCTTATTTCCTGTGTTTGGGCTGGGGTGAGGTCAGGACAGGCCTTATTTCCTGTGTTTGAGCTCGGGTGAGGTCAGAACACACCTTATTTCCTGTGTTTGGGCTGGGGTGAGGTCAGGACACACCTTATTTGCTGTGTTTGGGCTGGGGTGAGGTCAGGACACACCTTATTTCCTGTGGTTGAGCTGGGGTGAGGTCAGGACACACCTTATTTCCTGTGTTTGGGCTGGGGTGAGGTCAGGACACACCTTATTTCCTGTGTTTGGGCTGGGGTGAGATCAGGACAGGCCTTATTTCCTGTGTTTGAGCTCGGGTGAGGTCAGGACACACCTTATTTGCTGTGTTTGGGCTGGAGTGAGGTCAGGACACACCTTATTTCCTGTGGTTGAGCTGGGGTGAGGTCAGGACACACCTTATTTGCTGTGTTTGGGCTGGGGTGAGGTCAGGACACACCTTATTTCCTGTGTTTGGGCTGGAGTGAGGTCAGGACACACCTTATTTCCTGTGGTTGAGCTGTGGTGAGGTCAGGACACACCTTATTTCCTGCGTTTGGGCTGGGGTGAGGTCAAGACACGCCTTATTTCCTGTGTCTGCGCTGGGGTTAGGTCAGGACACACCTTATTTCCTGTGTTTGGCGTAGTGTAAGGTCACTCCTTGCCTCCTGTCTTCATATCACCACTCATCTCAGGCAAGGAAAGGATGTAAGGAAGCAGGAATATGCTTAGAACAGGGTAATGGAATGTGCTTGCTCCTCCATGTGGTAATTTGAGGCCACTTCAGTTGATATACAGTACTGTGCAAAGGTTTTGTGCACATTTAATTCTATTTACTAGGACAAGATGTTTCCCAAAGTCATGAAATGAAGTGACCTAGTTTGTATTAAAAAATGTTCCATAAAGGGCTGTGAACTTTCAGAAATGAAATCATATAAATGTTTGAGGTGGCTTTGTCTAAAAATTAGGTGCAGTGCCCTGTAGTTCTTTCATTTTATCAGATTATTGGTTTTTTGGCTTGTTAAGAGAAGAGGAGAACTTGCCACAATCCCTCTACAGACTGTTGCCCGATCAGGGCCCTGTAAAGCAGTGTTTCTCCTGCCCATGCTGCTCTCTGCTCTGATAGACCCAGCCACTAATGAGGTGATCAGCGGAATCCGGTTTGTTAGACCCGAGAGACGTGTAAAATGTGCAGAGCAGTGGTGCTTCAGGACCGGGGCTGAGAAAGGCTGTATCACCTGTGCTGTCTGTCTTCTGGTGAAATTACTAATGTGAACCTTTCAAATTATTTTGTAAAGTAATATTTGGTCTCTCAAATGTGCTTCTGGAAAACAAAAAAAAGAAACATCTAAAACAGAATTGATATTTAAAAAAACAGAGGTTGCCTAAAACCTCTGAGCAAGACTGTTTGTGGCAGGAGTGTGAAAGATAGGGAGAGGTAACCGCTGCCTCCGTGGTTCGAGCTCCTTCAAGGGGCATGGATTAGCACGAATTAGCACGTTAGCCATTATTTTCATTTGTCAGTCGCTTGTCTAAGCAATGTTCAATAGGTCTTCTAGTGTTTGGGCTGGGGCTGCAAAAAGCACAGCTGCTGGTAGGTGAATTTGCATGGTTACATAGGTGAAATTTTCTCTAGATATAAATAGAGTTTACCTCACAGCCTTGAAAGATGCTCATATTTTTGGGGTTTAGCTAACCGCAGCTGGCAGGACACGCAGCCCTCCTCTGGATGGGTGATTATTCTCACTCAGAGCCAAGTGAAGCGGACCCGCGTCAAGCCCAGGATGCTGTGGAGTTTCATTTTGTGACAATTTAAACTCTTGTCCAGCTTCACGAGTCTATCGATCTTCTGTGGATCGCGGCAGTCCAGTGTTTTACGGCAGAATCTCTCAGAAATACACAACTGTGAGTCAGGGGTTGATAGTCTATCATTCACAAGATCAGGTCCATTTGAGTTAGAAAGAACAGCATTAATTATCTGTGATTGTTTGTTTGGTTAATGAGTTTTTCAAGAGGTGCTTTATTTTAACTGTGGGCTCCTTATAATTGCTTATTTATCACTTTTCCTCCATCCTTGAGTCTGACCTGGACCACCATCATTATGAAGATACTAAACCGTTAAATGAGTTTGGAAATCGAGGTTTTCTTAAGATAATTTTAGCTGAGGAGTGGCTGAACTATCAGTTGTTGAAGAATCTTTGCACAGGATTTGACCTATGAATGACTGACCCGAGAATCTGCCTCTCTGTTGGCCAGACCTGTGACTGTGTGTACCTGATTATACTTTCAAATTTCATTTAAAAGAAGTCGGACATTTCATTTTGCTCGTTCACGGTTCTTTTGCTCCCACTATTCTCTTACTTGTCTAACTTCTTTTCATCTTCCGATTGGTTGAAGCTCAGTGCTAGACTATGAAGACAGGCTGTGAAAATAAGCGATTGGAATTCGTATGCTGGTTTTGTACTTCCTACAAAAGATTAACTTGCTCTCTCCCTTTTCCCAGTAATTAATAAGTTTTTCTTTGTCTAACTGCATGTAAATTACTGAGGTAATTAGTGCATTGTTAATTACATTGGTATTTAACAGACAGGGTCATTAGCGCTTGGAGACACATGTGGAGAACTAATGAGCGTGAGGAGATAATTGAGTGTCTTAACGAGCTGATGGCATAATGTGCTTCAGACGTGGCGATGTGTCATATGAGCTGGAGGAAGTTCAGGTGAGACCAGGTGTGATCCTGTAATCTCAGCTGTGATCAGGTAAGATCTGCTGTGAGCCAGTAAACTCAGGTGTGATCAGATAATCTCGATTGTAATCAGGTAAACTCAGCTGTGATCAGGTAAGATCTGCTGTGGGCCAGTAAACTCAGGTGTGATCAGATGATGTTGATTGTGATCAGGTAAACTCAGGTGTGATCAGGTAAGATCTGCTGTGGGCCAGTAAACTCAGGTGTGATCAGATAGGATCTGCTGTGAGCTAGTAAACTCAGGTGTGATCAGATGATGCTGATTGTGATCAGGTAAACTCAGGTGTGATCAGGTAGAATCTGCTGTGAGCCAGTAAACTCAGGTGTGATCAGATGATCTCGATTGTGATCAGGTAAATTCAGAGCTGATCAGGTAAGATCTGCTTTGGGCCAGTAAACTCAGGTTTGATCAGGTAAGATCTGCTGTGGGCCAGTAAAGTCAGGTGTGATCAGGTAATCTCGAGCGTGATCAGGTAAACTCAGAGGTGATCAGGTAAATGGATATGACTGATGGTCACTGGTTGCAGTAGATGATGTTGCCTCTTGTGGTTCTTCAGTAAAGTTTAGTGTTGTAGTACAGCTGTTGTTGCCTCCGCAGTGTCCTCCATCTGTGCTGTGGGTCCAGCTCCTTCAGAGTCAGCATCGGCCTCGCCCCTCTCCGCCCCTCTCCGCCCCGTGCTCTCCTTCTGTGGGCAGCCCTCAATGGGCAGCGTCATGGTTTTGCCATATTCTTTACATTTTTTAAGGATGAATTTGATGGTGGTCTGCTGGATGTGATGAGTTTGGGACCAATCCCTTATTGTTACATCTCCAGAGCTTTATCCTATAGTTTTTTTTTTTTTTTTTTTCTTTGCCTTCATGGCGCTTTTTGTTTTGATATTTTGTCCAATGAACTCTGAGGCCTTCCAGGAACAGGAGTATTCATGCTGAGATCATGTGACACTTGATTAGTGTTGCATTTCAGTTCTGAAGGCATGTGGTGCTGTGGGTCTTATTTAAGGATTTCATAGCAAAGGGGAGGAATACAGACGCAATCGATCTGTCGATTTTTTTTTTTCTCATTTCTACATTATTGGTATTTTTATGTAGCTCTGTGACCCTGAATCACATTCACAGTAATGTCTGTACTGTATATGTCAGTATATCGGTCAGTATAATTCCTGTCATAACGTTACTAAACCCCGGAGGGAGGTGAATACTGACGCTAGGCAATGCAGTCATGGACAAAAAGTGCTCCTCCAATGATCTGACAGGATTTTCACCTTTTCTCTCTCCTCATCTCTCTCCCTCTTTTCTCTCTCACCCTCTCCATTTCTCTTCCTCTTTCTCTCCCCCTCTCTCTCTCCCTCCCTCTCTCTCTCTCTCAGGTCTTCCAGCTCTGGTTGTAGCAGTGTCAGTGGGGTTCACCCGGGCGAGAGGCTACGGGTCGTCCAGCTCGTGAGTAAATCCTTTCTTCCAGAACCTAACCTGGTCATTATGCTCCCATTTTGCCCACTCAGGCCCACTGTACAGTTGGAAAATGGTTGACATTTGGTACATGCAGGGTTAATATGTGGTGGACGAATGGTTAATTTATGGTTGATACACTGGTAATGAGTGCTGGACATTTGGCTGATTTCAATATAGCTCATGAATAGGTGGTGGGCAAATGGTTGATGAATGTTCGATGTTTGGTTGAGTAGTTAATATATTGTTGATAAATACGTATACGAGCAATATAGAATATACAGTTGATCAATGATTGATATGAGGTTGATATATGGTTGAGAAATGCTGGAATGGTTGACATATGGTCAGTATATGGTTGATGAATGGTAGATATATGGTTTATTAGTGGTTCATTTAGTGTCTCCATCTTTCTGCCCAGCTGTTGGTTGTCTCTGGAGGGGGGCTTGCTTTACGCCTTTGTGGGACCCGCTGCTGTCATCGTTCTGGTGAGTTCTGTTGGCTTAGTGCTCGTAATTGGTCAGTCTTACTGAATCTGCCTATTATCAGTCAGTTCCACGGCCTTCAAATGAACAATAAAATGATTTCCTTTTATACAAGTACATGTGCAGCGCTTTGAATATGTCTTCTGTGGATGGGCTTATAAAATCTTGGCTCAGTTAATGCCGTGCCATTGTTTGTTGCTGGCTTGGCCAATTAGCACAGCTCTTCGGCCAAGTGGTGGAACTAATGACTTTATTTAGTTTGTTAATGTGTGAAAGAAGCACATGGCAAAACTTTTACTGACTGGAGTTTGCCCCGCATATTGGCTGAAGAATCTCTGTGTGAATGCCAGTTAGTGCACAGGAACGGGCCCTCATGAAGTGTGGCTGACATTCAGATGGCATACCAATACAATGTAAAAAATGTCTATTTAACCTGTTTTGTGAAAGAAAATGTGCTTAATTCAGCATTCTAACTAACATATGAAGCATTTATGTAGCCAAATAGCCGCCATTTCATGACCCGGTCATATCTTATTCACTGACCCAGATCCAGGGTGTGATGTCATCAGAGAAAGATTTCCTGCGTGAACAAAGCAGCTTCAGCATTTGCGAAAGCTGAAACGTCTGAGTAAAAGTTGAAACGCGCCGTCTCGTTGCCTTGCGGCTGGATGTTCTAATTACCCACGTGAGCCTGTACGTTTATTTCAGTGTCCAAAGGACAAAAAACTGCGAAAAGCATCGATAACGCAAGTGCGGAGGAACAGGGAATGCTGGGAAGCCGGCGGTGCCTCTGTCCTGTGCGGCGACCTCTTTAGTGAAGATTGCTCTGAGCAGACGCCCTCTGAAACAGAGCTTTGGGTTTGAAGTTCAATGTAAAAGGATATTAATCTTCGAAAGCCGCATTATGTTTGAGTATGAGAAATACATCACCTGTGGAAAATCTGCTTATTAATAAGAGAATAAAATAAGAGAATAAAATGATTGCAGTGGTTAACCTGGTATTGCAGTTTTAGTTTTCTAAGTAAAACACTCACTGAGCTTATATAAATTGATTCAGCTCAGCCGATGAAAATATAAACTTGATTTAGACATTTATGCTGACAGGTATACGTTGCAACAGTTAGACTTGTCTACTGGCCTAGCTCTGGACTAATCCAGTCTGCAGAAAATAAAACCTCGATCCATTTCAGAATGTTATTTATCAACATTAGTGGATCATCACAAGCATTCGACACCCATGATGTTTGTCCATTTTTATGTGTTCACCGTCTCCGCCCTCAGCATTAGACATGTCCACATCACTGCCATTGGTTGCATAAGTTTCTAACTTGATGAGCTGCATTTTCCCAGAAGTCTCGGCTTCTTCGGGGGACAACTGAAGACCATGAAGGAAAAATGATCCGAGTCCAAATGGAGCTTTTTTAATATTTTATATATCATATAATATTTATAATAATATTGTATTTAATATTTTTTTGCACATTTTTTTCATTGCTTGGTTTCTAAGATCGCTTTGAATTTTTAATTCATCATTTCTCCACAACATGAAAATGGGACCCTGATCATTTTTCCATTGTGGTCTCCATTTCCTCTCAAACTGTGTTGACAGATCGCTGATATTAGCGGAATAATCGCTGACTTCTCTGACTTCCCTCATGCTTTGAGCCATTACTGCTCCATTTGTTTACTACCGCAATGACACCTCAGCGTAACTATCGGTTTATGGCTGCCAGCCAGAGGCTGCAAAAGCTGTGCCGTCTGTTTGCCCAAGTTAACATTCCTCAAACCGCATTAATGTATCACCAAACATTTTTAAAATAGTATCAAACAAAAGCAAATTTTTCATGGTTTGTTACAAAATAAATCCAGTGTGATGTCAGCCACACTTCAAGGCTACAGATACAGAGACTTAGCTCTTACAGGTAAACACTATATATATATAATAAATGGGAGTTAGCGTCAGAGAACTGGTCTGTAGGTTCACCAAAGTCACAGTTATGGTGGCTTTGCTCCTACAGGTGAACATGCTCATCGGCATCGTCATCTTCAACAAGCTTGTGTCCCGAGACGGGATCTCTGACAAGTCCAAGAAACAAAAAGCTGGGTAGGTTATGTGAATGAGCGTGTGCGCGCGCGCCTGTGTGTGTGTGTCTGTGTGCGCACATGTGCTTATGTGTGTTTATGTGTGTGTGTGTGTGTGTGTGTGCATGTGCCTATGTGTGTTTATGTGTGTGTGTGTGTGCGCATGTGCCTATATGTGTGTGTGTGCGTGCGTATGGGTGTGTGTTCCCGCATGTGTGTGTTCTCATACACGCTACAAAGTGAGAACCAAATAATGTTTTTTACCTGCAGAGTGGGGACATTATTGAGAAGTGAGAACATTTTCAAATTGTGACTTATTAGTTAAGGGTTGGGGTAAGGTTAGAATTAGGGATAGGTTAGGGTAAGGGTGTGGGGTAAGGTTAGAATTAGGGATAGGTTAAGGTTAGGGTAAGGGTTTGGGGTAAGGTTAGAATTAGGGATAGGTTAGGGTAAGGGTGTGGGGTAAGGTTAGAATTAGGGACAGGTTAAGGTTAGGGTAAGGGTTTGGGGTAAGGTTAGAATTAGGGATAGGTTAAGGTTAGGGTAAGGGTTTGGGGTAAAGTTAGAATTAGGGATAGGTTAAGGTTAGGGTAAGGTTAGAATTAGGGATGGGTTTAGGTTAGAGTAAGGGTTTTGGGTAAGGTTAGAATTAGGGATAGGTTAAGGTTAGGGTAAGGGTTTGGGGTAAAGTTAGAATTAGGGATAGGTTAAGGTTAGGGTAAGGTTAGAATTAGGGATGGGTTTAGGTTAGAGTAAGGGTTTGGGGTAAGGTTAGAATTAGGGAAAGGTTAAGGTTAGGGTAAGGGTTTGGGGTAAGGTTAGAATTTGGGATAGGTTAAGGTTAGGGTAAGGGTTAGGGGTAAGGTTAGAATTAGGGATCGGTTAAGGTTAGGGTAAGGTTAAAATTAGGGATGGGTTAATGTTAGGGTAAGGGTTTGGGGTAAGGTTTGAATTAGGGATAGGTTAAGGTTAGGGTAAGGGTTTGGGGTAAGGTTAGAATTAGGGATAGGATAAGGTTAGGGTAAGGGTTTGGGGTAAGGTTAGAATTAGGGATAGGATAAGGTTAGGGTAAGGGTTTGGGGTAAGGTTAGAATTAGGGATGGGTTAAGGTTAGGGTAAGGGTTTGGGGTAAGGTTAGAATTAGGGATAGGATAAGGTTAGGGTAAGGGTTTGGGGTAAGGTTAGAATTAGGGATAGGTGAAGGTTAGGGGAAGGGTTTGGGTTAGGCATACATTGCTTATTGTTTAAGATTAGGGAAAGGCTGTAGAGACACAGAAAGAATGAATGGAAGTCCTGGTAATGTCCTCACTCAGATAAAAGTACAAGGATCTGTGTGTGTGTGTGTGTGTTTGTGTGTGGGCACGTAGGAACGCTTGTTGTATTGCATCATAGGGATGGTGTTTACACTGATCTCTGAGCCTCCTGTGATCAGCTTGTGTAACTGAGGCTAACAAACAGCTCCGATCGATCGGCGCAGGCAGCTCACTCATACTCACAGCCGGTCAGCGGAGTGGATACAGACATAAAGGCCGGAGAGGGAAACATCACTGACTCAGGCTTATTGATCTGTGTCCACATTAGAGCACTATTAATCCACACTGCGATGTACAGAGGAATGCGGTGCCCGTCTGGGTGGGTCGGTGACTCTGTGGTGTGGGGGATGGGGTGGAGGGGGGGTGTTTGGGTGTAGATATGGGCAAGTTTGTCTCAGGAGTATTGTATTGTATTTGTATTGTGTGTCTCAGGAGTTTCTTAGGTGTGTCTCAGGAGTGTATCGTGTGTCTTAGGTGTGTCTCAGGAGTGTATGTGGTGTCTCTCAGGTGTGTCTCAGGAGTATACCAGGTGCGTCTCAGGAGTGTCTCAGTTGTGTCTCAGGTGTGTCTCGAGTATAGTGATGATTTGTTTGATGCATCTGCTCTCATTCTTTTCCCTATCTGCTAATAACAGTTTTTTTTTCTTAAGCTTTTGCTATCATTCTGTACCATCTGTTCTTTACGCCATCTTTTTTTACCATATTGTGTGTGTGTGTGTGTGTGTGTGTGTGTGTGTGTGTGTGTGCGTGTGTGTGTGTGTGTGTGTGTGTGTATGTGCGTGTGTGTTCCTACAGTCCACAGCCACGCGGTTTCGTCCCTAAGTACTCCAGGTGTGGAGTGACCTCGCATCGAGCCCTGCCAAAGACCATCGCCACCAACGCCATGTTAGTTCAACTCCATGACTTCTCTTCTCTCCTGTTCTCCCTCCTTCTCCTCTCCTCCTCTCTGTTTCCTCTCCTCTCCTCTCCTGCCCTCTCTCCCATCCCCTCACTTAACGCTCCATAACACTTCCGCCTTCGCCCTTGCTGATCTGTGACTGTCAGTCATCACTCTGTCTGTACAGAGATGTTTCACTTTAGCAGAGATGTTCCCTGCTGCACCTGACTCACATTCAGAGACAGGAAGTGGGAGGTCAGTATGAGGGCCCTGACACAGCCTATCGCCTCACGGGGTTTATTATCTCTACTTAGCCAGTCCGGCGAACATCTCTGACCCACGTGTGCTGTCTCTCCTTTAGAGGGTGAATAAAAAGAGAGATAAAGTGTAGCAGAGAAAGGGAGAGATGGGATAGAAAAGAGAAAAGGATGAGGGGAAATTAAGGAAGACAGCTGAGAGGAGGGTAAAGCGAGGGAGCGTGACTGGATGTCCTTTCAAATAATCAAAATTACGAGTGATGATGGTGCAGTTGACTGGTGCTTGGTTGTGCGGTCGCCCCCTGGAGGCATCTAGCTGAACTGTATTTGCTCTTTTATAGAAGACTCATTTTCTCATGTTTTTTTTTTTGCTAGGTATTATATTCCAGGACGTCTAAAAGGGAGGTTTATAGACTATTTAAATCCGCAATTTCTCAGCCACTTGTCGCCCATTATTCTCTCCCCTCTGATGGACTGGCTGTTTAGAGAAGGTGTCTGTTGAGTGATGATGAGCTGTGGTCTGATTGGCTGGCAGGCGGTTCTATCAGCACCTGTCACCATGCATCAATAGATAGCGGCTGGCGCATCCCCAGGCTAAACTAGCAACAGTAAATACTTATGAACTGATTCAGTAGGAAAGTACACAATGAGCACAGAGACGCTCGATGTGCTGGCTCAGCGACTTTCAGGATGGCAATTATGTGTTTGCATGGAACACGGTCGATGGCTTGCGGCAAACCGGAAATCATTATATTGGACTTGAACACAATGGTAAAATCTTATTGGGACTTCAAATATGTCGTACCTCTCTATTGTTGATGGTACTAGAGGATAGAGTTCAAATTATGACATTTTTGATCATTATTGCTGAAGGAATGATAAATGAATGTTTAAATATATGAATGTATAATCATTGAATCTCAGTTTCACATCACACCTCCACAGTCCCTGTGTTGTGCTTTTCCTGGTGGTGTATAACTGAACTGCAATATCTGTTGCTCAGGGCATCTTCTTTGCACTCCTATGTAGTTCTCCTAGTGGTGTATTACTGTACTGCAGTATCTCATGACTCAGTGAATTTCTGTGGACTGCATAAGAACATGGACGCAGCTCCAGTTGCTTTCAGTAGACTATTTAGGAAGCCTCGTTTTTTGCAGTTTGAGCAGCACCATTTTGTCGTTTTGAGAACGGATTTGATTCCGGATGCGAGGCTGTGAATTGAAGATCCATTGTGAAGCGAGGGGTGGATCTGCGGGTGGATCTGAGCGTATCTGACGAGGTCCAGAGGATAGCCACGCCCCTAAAGCATATTCTGGCTTTATCCTTTATTCTAGTTTATTTGGGACCATAATTCACAAAATTGAACATCATGATATATCGAAGGAGACTTGAAACTTGCGCTGGATACCATAAAATAATGTGGGAAATTATTATTGAAATAATAAAACAGGTGGGAAAGTAGGGTCATTTTCTCATAGAGTTCTACCGCATTGAACTTCTTTCTGTGACCACCGATGTCGCCATCTGCTGGCCATTATATATAATGCAATTTTTAGAGATTTCCGCATCGGCCTCACTTTTCAGACCCGGGCACTGTGTGCATGTTTTTATACAGTCTATGGTGTGGAGTTCCCGTGTAGTGCGCCTTCTGGTGGTGGATTACTGAACTGCGGAATTTCTGCCAAACACTGCATCTCAGTGTGGTGCTCTCCCTGGCCATATATCGCTGAAGTACAGTATTTCGGCTACACGGCTCATCTCTGTGAACTGAGCTCCTGTGTTGCCTTCCTCCTGGCGATGTTTAAAATAACTGCATTATCTCTGTAATAGTTAAAATCTGTGGAGTTCCTGAGTAGTGTTCCTCTAGATAGTGTATAACTCAACTGCAATATCTCTGTAATACAGCATATCTCTCTGGAGTTCCTGTGTGGTGTGAGTTCAGGTGGTGAATAACTGAACTGCAGTATCTCTGTAATGCTGCATATCTCTGTGGAGTTCCAGTGTAGTGTTCCCCCTGGTGGTGTATAGCTGAACTGCAGTTTCTCTGAAATACAGCATACCTCTGTGGAGTTCCAGTGAAGTGTTTCCCGTGGTGGTGTATAGCTGAACTGCAGTATCTCCGGATTGCAGCATATCTCTGTGGAGTTCCAGTGTAGTGTTTCCCCCTGGTGGTGTGTAGCTGAACTGCAGCACATCTCTGTGGAGTTCCAGTGTAGTGTTTCCCCTGGTGGTGTATTTAGCTGAACTACAGTATCTCTGTAATACAGCACGTCTCTCAGGAGTTGCAGTGTAGTGTTTCCCCTGGTGGTGTATAGCTGAACTGCCGTATCTCTGTAAAACAGGGCATCTTTATGGAGTTCCTGTGTGGTGCTGCCCCTCCTGGCACTCACCTGGATGTCGGCAGTCCTGGCGATCACAGACCGGAGCTCCACGCTCTTCCAGGTGCTGTTCGCCGTGTTTGACGCGCTGCAGGGCGTGGTCATCATCAGTGTACACTGCGCACTGCGGAGAGAGGTGAGCTCAACACTGCCCCCTACAGGAGAACTGAGTTTTTATACCACTCAACACTGCCCCCTACAGGAGAACTGAGCTTTTATACCACTCAACACTGCCCCCTAGAGGAGAACTGAGCTGCTATACCACCCAACACTGTCCCCTACAGGAGAACTGAGCTGCTATACCACTCAACACTGCCCCCTACAGGAGAACAGTTAGCTGTTAGCTGTTCCTGTTACCTGTTGGAGAATCAAGCTACTACACACGCTAAACCAGCTTTAGGAGAATCAAGTCGCAAAAATTCCCCAGCACTGCCCCTATACAAGAACAGAGGCAGAACATGCCCAGTACTAACCTCTATCGGGGTACAGAGGGACTGTATGGCACAATACTGCCCCCTACAGTCCTCTCTCTGCAAAGACTGAGTGAGATTGGAAGAACTATACCCACACAGTCATGTACATGTGTGAATACACACCCAGTCTGGTGTGTAGAAGTCTATTGCGAAAAAAATTTCTCTCTCTCGCTCTCTCTCTCTCTCTCTCTCTCTCTCTCTCTCTCTCTCCCTCTCTCTCACCCTAGGTGCAGGACGCATTGTGTGGCCGTATGGGAGTCTGTAAGGATGACAGTGAGAACTCTCCGGACTCCTGCAAGAATGGCCAGGTGCAACAACTCTCACACACACACACACACACACACACACACACACGCGAGCTCTCAGACAAACACACATACACACCCTCATGCATCTGCACACTAATCTACACACCCACACACACATATGCTCACTCATTTCTTTTACGCATGCAAACACACACCCTTATTACCCTAGGTACACACACACATGCAGTTACCATTGCAGACATACATGTAAAAACACACAAACACACACACTGCTGTGGTGTTTACCTCTGGTCTCTGCCCTCTGCAGACCGACTTTGAGAAGGATGTGGATCTATCCTGTCAGACAGGTAGGGAAGGCTGTCAATCACCCTGATCACCTGATCCTAGACACTCCTACTGAGTCATGGAGTGGCTGATATTCATTTGAGTCTTTTTCTCTCTTCTGTCCTGAACCTCACTCTATCTGTCCTTCACTCCCTCCACATCCCCACATCTCCTCTCTTCTGGCTCATTCTCTCTATCCCTCTCCTCTCACACTCTCTCCATCTCCCCCCCTCCCTCCCTCCCTCTCTCATGTAGTCATTTTTAAGGAGCCCACCATTTCTGGCGCTTTGTCCCGCATCTCGCTGGATGATGACGAGGACGACCCCAAAATGGCGGGTAATAAGGAAATGGGCGTGTCCCTGCCAGGTCACGTAGTTCCGCCCACTTTGTTAGTGCCTGCTCCACCCCTCGGGGGCTTGGTGAAGGATCTGGGGGAGTCACAGCTTGCAGAGGTGGATCAGACCCATCAGCAGGGGGCGCCACTGTACCTGTGCACTGAGAGCGGGCTGGGGTGGGCGGGGCCTGGGGGCGGGGCTGGGGGAGTGGGCGTAACTGAGCGAGACTACATGGTGCTGCCAGGGAGGACGGGCGGCCTCCAAACCCCACCCCTCAGGGGCAAAGACAGCTCTCCGCTCGGCTCCACCTTCTCTGCGGCGTCGGCGTTGCGATTGGCCGACGAGAAGACGCTGTACAGCTTTGCCTCCTTGGATCGGCTCACGGACGTCAGTCAAACCCAGCCGTGTCGGACGCTCCTCCCCCTGCCCGCCCACTCGCTGCACTGCAAGACCCGCCCCTCCACTGTCCGTCACTTTCTGTCGGGCGCCGCCCACCACCGCCCTCGAACCCTGCCTCGAAAAATGGGCCACACCCACGCCAGCCTGTCTGTTGGCTCGTTAGAGGTAAGTCAAGCTGGAACGAGCTGAAGTGGATTTCCACTCTGCAAAAACGTCCCCCACCCAACACCTGCAGCCCCCGTCCACAACATCCTCTCCACCCCAACCCGGCACCGCCCCCCCCCCACCCTGATTTCTGCCCCACTTTCCTTACCTCAGTTACCCTGGCCCAACACCCTCCCTGTCAGAGTCTCCTCTCCCTACAGCGCAAACTCCACAGCAGCACTGCTCTCAGCTCTCTACTTTCTGCTCTCAGCTCTACTTTCTGCTCGCAGCTCTCTGCTCTCTACTTTCTGCTCTCAGCTCTCAGCTATCAGCTCTCTACTTCCTGCTCTCTGCTTTCTGCTCTCAGCTCTCTACTTTCTGTTCTCAGCTTTCTACTTTCTGCCCTCAGCTCTCTGCTCTCTACTTTCTGCACTTAGCTCTCTGCTCTCTACATTCTGGTACAGCTCTCTGCTCTCTGCCCCATCAGCTCTCTCCTCGCAGCTCTCTACTTTCTGCTCCCAGCTCTCTGCCTGTTATTTATACCTGTTATCGTATCGGATAGGACATGCTGCTAATGCAGCGCAGCTATACTGCGGCAGCATCTGCACTCTGACCCAGTAATGTACTGGTGGATCTGGACTGTAGCGTCCAAAGTGAGCTTATACGTGTACACAAACACACGCACACACACACACACACAAGGACCCTCAACACACACATGCTTTGAGGCACAAACACGAATACTACAATAGTAACCTTCGAGGGAGAGAGAGGCGGGGAGGTCGAGCCTTCAGGACGCACAGACTGAGCTGCTGGGAGTGATGCAGGTCTGTTTCTGACGTAGAAAACAGCACAAATTCACGTTTCAAATGCTTGAGTGTAAAAATTAGGCACTAGAGGGTAATACAGGGTCTTCAGTGTCAGTTCTCTGGGCTGTTACACACAGCAGAGGCCACTGCAGTGGTGGACTGTGCCAGGGAAAAATATTTTCATAATCTGGGTCTTTTAAATCTTTAAATTATTTTGCTGAATTTTTTGACCTCTCAAATTGGCTGATGGGAGGGGCATAGGCTCTGGAAACGCCCAGGAGGCGGGGAGAGAGTGAGGGGGCTGTGCCTAATGGGGTCATTATTGACTGCTACGGTGGTGTGGTGGTGAAGTGAAGTTATTCTTTGGTCAGTTGATTGATCAGTCAATTTACTGGTCAATAAAGTGTTGCTTAATAATGACCTCTTACCAATACCAATGAGTATTAGCCTATGATTCACTCTAACTCACAAAAAACGTTTAGTGTGTAGTCTTACCAATCGCGACAAGTTTCAATCAATACTTGCCTCTTACAAATAGCAACGTGTTAATAATTCATGTACTCTTGCGAATAGCAAGTAGTGTTGATAAATAATGCACTCTTACAGATATCAACAAATGTTAATGAAATGTGCAGTCTTGCCCATTGCATCAAAACATAATCAATAATTCCCTCTCGCACATAGCGATTTCTCATTCATGATGCTCGTACGAGTCCGGCCATCTGTTCCTTCCTGTCTGCTGCTGGAAGGTTTGAAAGGGATCACTGATCTGTTCACACTGACAAGCCAGCAGTCTGACTGGGACCTCACAAACTAGTTCTAGATGACCTGTATGGATGACCTTTGACCCCTGTGGTTGCTGGAGAGAGAGTGTGTGTGTGTGTGTGTGTGTGTGTGTGTGTGAGAGAGAGAGACCCTTCTGAATCCGTGTTAGCCCCCATCCGATTGGCCCTACACCACTGTCCATCATTCTGACTCCTCCCTCAGTTCGCACAGTTCAACAGAGGGAGAGCTTTGCCGAAATAAGGAGTATTTCTAAATGCATGTGTTTCTGTAGTACTTGAAGACCATGTTCTTATGCTCATCCTTTTAAGGTAAGCGATACTGATGGTCAGAAGGCTCAGTGATTCATTATTCATGATTGCTCAAGCATGACATATTTTATTTATATGAAAGAGAGGAATCTGCGTGTCTGACTGAAAAGAGTGTTTTAGCCATGACAGCTCAACAAGTGTAATTATTACCCCTCATAGCCCATGAGAAAAGCCTTCATTTGATTGGGTGCAACGCCACAGTGCCTGAAGTGGAAGAGGCGTGTCCTTTTGGGTGATTGACCAAGTAGAGGGACTGATCATGCGACTGTAACTCCCACGTGATTGACAGTGTCTTTTTTCCCCCTCCGTCCCTCCGTCCCCCCCCCCCCCCCCCAGAGGAAGCGAGTACAGTACTCTGAGCTGGACTTTGAGGTAAGACTCCTCCCACTCTACCCTACCACCCCGCCCCCATGAGCCTTCTGTCCAATCCTGCTGCAGCAGTGGCCATGACATCACCCATCATCTCTTCCTGGTTTTTGTAATTGGCATTTCTCAATGCCAAGATTACAAATTCTACAATTGCACCCTTGTGAAATACACTTATTTTTGGTAGACCGCACCTCCAAGATTAGAGGGAAGGAGAGTACTGTTATACGCTTTGAAATGCGGCACAAGTGGTCGATCTTGACCATATCCTGGTGCTTGATGGATTAAGTTTCTTTGCTAGACGACTTTACTGTTATTTTGGATGGGCTATAATGTCATCCGAATTGTAGATTAACTGCAGCCTGCTTGAGGCATTAAAGTGAACAAATTATCCATTTCATTTCCTGCTCTACGTTGGTGACTGCACTGGGAAGGTTGAATCATTCACGATTGCCTCTGCACCAATAAGAATTCTCCCGAGCGCTTACCTACCTTACAAGGGCAGACAGAATTAAGCTTCTCAAGAAATACCTTCTATGTCTAAGATAAGCTTACAAGATTAGAGTCCGCGATTATTGTAGATTGCGCATGTAATGTTCATTATTAGATATTCAGCATGATTTATAGTTGAGGTGGGAAATTAAAAATGTAATTCTGAGCATTGTTCATCTTGTTGACCACTGAATGATGAATTTTGGGATATCAGGTCTCCACCCTTTGAACAGGTTTACATCGAAGATATACTTGATATGTCAGGAGACTCAAAACCACTTCCTTATATCAAGTGGCCTTGGGTATTGGTGATCTTGGCATTGGAACAGGACTCTGGCTATTAAATATGATGTCTCACTTGCTCACTTGACAGCAAGTTCTGACATGTGCCAACATTGAGAATCACACATTTAATGCAATGTTTATATCTTCGCCTCCCCGTATATTCCTAGTTCAAAGACCTCCGAGTCGGGCTGTACCGACAGGCCCAATAATTAAGTAGCTCATAGTCAATCTGTCTGTCATTCAGAACATCAGAATTTATTCCTTCATACGTAGGTTTATGCATCGGTTCATCTACTGGTGAGGTGTTTTCAGATTTCACAAGGACGTCCTTTTTTATTTCCACATTTCATATATTCATATGTCCCATCATTTGGATGTAAAGTAAAGCTTGTGTGTTGGGCCAAGTGATTTTTATTGTTTATTATGATTGGTTCACCTGGGAGAGCTGTAGGCAGAGTCTACCCCTTCTCCCAGAATCCTTTTCTCCCTCCTTATCCCATTGTTTCTCTTGTTTCTCTGGCAGAAGGTGATGCACACGCGACAGAGGCATAACGAGCTGTACCACGAGCTCAACCACTCCTCCCAGTTCCACACCCCAGGGCTCAAACGCAAGGAGCCCACTGCCTCCTGTCTCAGGGTAAGCCCCCAAATCTTACACTGAACCCCAAAATGCCGCTCTATCCCAAAGCCCACCCTCTGTGCCCTGTTCCCCAAAGCCACACACTCTAACACCCTGTACCGCTAAACCACACACTCTCACTCCCTGTACCCCTAAACCACACACTCTCACTCCCTGTACCCCTAAACCACACACTCCCACTCCCTATACCCCTAAACCACACACTCTCACTCCCTGTACCCCTAAACCACACACTCTCACTCCCTGTACCCCTAAACCACACACTCTCACTCCCTGTACCCCTAAACCACACACTCCCACTCCCTGTACCCCTAAACCACACACTCCCACTCCCTGTACCCCTAAACCACACACTCTCAGTCCCTGTACCCCTAAACCACACACTCTCACTCCCTGTACCCCTAAACCACACACTCTCACTCCTTGTACCCCTAAACCACACACTCTCAATCCCTGTACCCCTAAAACCACACACTCCCACTCTCTGTACCCCTAAACCACACACTCTCACTCCCTGTACCCCTAAACCACACACTCTCACTCCCAGTACCCCTAAACCACACACTCCCACTCTCTGTACCCCTAAACCACACACTCTCACTCCCTGTACCCCTAAACCACACACTCCCCACTCCCTGTACCCCTAAACCACACACTCTCACACCCTGTACACCTAAACCACACACTCCCACTCCCCGTACCCCTAAACCACACACTCCCACTCTCTGTACCCCTAAACCACACACTCTCACACCCTGTACCTCTAAACCACACACTCCCACTCCCTGTACCCCTAAACCACACACTCTCACACCCTGTACCTCTAAACCACACACTCCCACTCCCTGTACTCCTAAACCACACACTCTCACTCCCTGTACCCCTAAACCACACACTCTCACTCCCTGTACCCCTAAACCACACACTCTCACTCCCTGTACCCCTAAACCACACACTCTCACTCCCTGTACCCATAAACCACACACTCTCACTCCCTGTACCCCTAAACCACACACTCTCAGTCCCTGTACCCCTAAACCACACACTCTCACTCCCTGTACCCCTAAACCACACACTCTCACTCCCTGTACCCCTAAACCACACACTCTCACTCCCTGTACCCCTAAACCACACACTCCCACTCTCTTTACCCCTAAACCACACACTCTCACTCCCTGTACCCCTAAACCACACACTCTCACTCCCAGTACCCCTAAACCACACACTTTCACTCCCTGTACCCCTAAACCACACACCTTCACTCCCTGTACCCCTAAACCACACACTCTCACTCCCTGTACCCCTAAACCACACACTCTCACTCCCTGTACCCCTAAACCACACACTCTCACTCCCTGTACCCCTAAACCACACACTCCCACTCCCTGTACCCCTAAACCACACACTCTCACACCCTGTACACCTAAACCACACACTCCCACTCCCCGTACCCCTAAACCACACACTCCCACTCTCTGTACCCCTAAACCACACACTCTCACACCCTGTACCTCTAAACCACACACTCCCACTCCCTGTACCCCTAAACCACACACTCTCACACCCTGTACCTCTAAACCACACACTCCCACTCCCTGTACTCCTAAACCACACACTCTCACTCCCAGTACCCCTAAACCACACACTCTCACTCCCTGTACCCCTAAACCACACACTCTCACTCCCTGTACCCCTAAACCACACACTCTCACTCCCTGTACCCATAAACCACACACTCTCACTCCCTGTACCCCTAAACCACACACTCTCAGTCCCTGTACCCCTAAACCACACACTCTCACTCCCTGTACCCCTAAACCACACACTCTCACTCCCTGTACCCCTAAACCACACACTCTCACTCCCTGTACCCCTAAACCACACACTCCCACTCTCTTTACCCCTAAACCACACACTCTCACTCCCTGTACCCCTAAACCACACACTCTCACTCCCAGTACCCCTAAACCACACACTTTCACTCCCTGTACCCCTAAACCACACACCTTCACTCCCTGTACCCCTAAACCACACACTCTCACTCCCTGTACCCCTAAACCACACACTCTCACTCCCTGTACCCCTTAACCACACACTCTCACTCCCTGTACCCCTAAACCACACACTCCCACTCTCTGTACCCCTAAACCACACACTCTCACTCCCTGTACCCCTAAACCACACACTCTCACTCCCAGTACCCCTAAACCACACACTTTCACTCCCTGTACCCCTAAACCACACACCTTCACTCCCTGTACCCCTAAACCACACACTCTCACACCCTGTACACCTAAACCACACACTCCCACTCCCCGTACCCCTAAACCACACACTCCCACTCTCTGTACCCCTAAACCACACACTCTCACACCCTGTACCCCTAAACCACACACTCTCACACCCTGTACCCCTAAACCACACACTCTCACACCCTGTACACCTAAACCACACACCCTCACACCCTGCACCCCTAAACCACACACCCTCACACCCTGTTCCCCTAAACCACGCGCCCTCACACCCTGCGGCCCGAAACCCTGCACCCCAAAATTTCTTATGCCCCAAATCCTCCGCCTTTATGCTGCACTCATGTAGATTTCGGCAGATGGTTGACCGCAAACCAGACACAAATTCAGTGGATGAGGACATGATGGTATTATTAGGCGAGGTCTGTCACACGGGCAGAGAACACTCGGGCGGATAGAGGTCTGTCACACGGGCAGAGAACACTCGGGCGGATAATAGTTGACAGCATTAAAACATTTGTCGCACTGCATGACTTAATTTACAACCGGATGTTACAGAGCTCCCACCCTCGAGGACAAAACATGTGGACAACAGGAAGCTGATGTTATTGTCGTGCGCGTTTCGTTTCGCCGCCCAGCACTTCCGTCGGACTTGTGTTGTTTTTCCTGAGCCGTACAGAAGTTGTCAGTCGGCCGTCATCTGTGTGCCTGTGTCCATGTGACTGCAGCATCACTCCTGAGCCCCTCACCTCACCCTGTGTTTAACTGACCTCTCCGCACAGAGGAAGGCCATGAAGCCTCGTAAACATCATTCCGGACTACGAGAGCCAGTCCACACACTGTGGAGATGAGTGTGAAATAGTGTCAGGATGGATGCCGTGTGTACTCTAATTACAGGTTGACTCAGATAATGGCTTAATTAGCGGAGCCTCTCTCTGGAGACACGGGAACACATTAGGCGTAATGTGGAATAATGGAGGGAAACCAAAAATTAGGTTTTTTTTTCTTTGACCTCCTGTAATCAATGTGGCCGTCACTGTGCTTAATTACAGGGGTAATACATTATCGTTACTCATTTACTTGTGCGTGAATTAGCCCACTGCCCTGCTAGTCATGTGGGTGACGTATTTACAAGTGAAACAGGGAGATTTTGGCATTGCTCATTTATTTTGTATGGCGGCAAGCCTGTGCGGAGGACCAAACACACAGGTCAGAGAAGAGTACACACAGGCAGGGGAACAGCACACACAGGCAGGGGGAACAGCACACACAGGCAGGGGAACAGCACACACAGGCAGGGGAACAGAACACACAGGCAGGGGAACAGCACACACAGGCAGGGGGAACAGCACACACAGGCAGGGGACCAGCACACACGGGCAGGGGGAACAGTACACACAGGCCGGGGGAACAGCGCACACAGGCAGGGGGAACAGCACACACAGGCCGGGGGAACAGTACACACAGGCCGGGGGAACAGCACACACAGGCAGGGGGAACAGCACACACAGGCAGTGGGAACAGCACATACAGGCAGGGGGAACAGCACACACAGGCAGGTGGAACAGCACACACAGGCAGGGGGAACAGCACACACAGGCAGTGGGAACAGCACACACAGGCAGGCGGAACAGCACACACAGGCAGGGGGAACAGCACACACAGGCAGTGGGAACAGCACACACAGGCAGTGGGAACAGCACACACAGGCAGGGGGAACAGCACACACAGGCAGGCGGAACAGCACACACAGGCAGGTGGAACAGCACACACAGGCAGGGGGAACAGCACACACAGGCAGGGGGAACAGCACACACAGGCAGTGGGAACAGCACATACAGGCAGGGGGAACAGCACACACAGGCAGGTGGAACAGCACACACAGGCAGGGGGAACAGCACACACAGGCAGTGGGAACAGCACACACAGGCAGGCGGAACAGCACACACAGGCAGGGGGAACAGCACACACAGGCAGTGGGAACAGCACACACAGGCAGGCGGAACAGCACACACAGGCAGGGGGAACAGCACACACAGGCAGTGGGAACAGCACACACAGGCAGGCGGAACAGCACACACAGGCAGGTGGAACAGCACACACAGGCAGGGGGAACAGCACACACAGGCAGTGGGAACAGCACACACAGGCAGGCGGAACAGCACACACAGGCAGGGGGAACAGCACACACAGGCAGTGGGAACAGCACACACAGGCAGGCGGAACAGCACACACAGGCAGGGGGAACAGCACACACAGGCAGGGGGAACAGCGCACACAGGCAGGGGGAACAGCACACACAGGCAGGGGGAACAGTACACACAGGCCGGGGGAACAGCGCACACAGGCAGGGGGAACAGCACACACAGGCAGGGGAACAGCACACACAGGCAGGGGAACAGCACACACAGGCAGGGGGAACAGCACACACAGGCAGGGGGAACAGCACACACAGGCAGGGGGAACAGCACACACAGGCAGGGGAACAGCACACACAGGCAGGCGGAACAGCACACACAGGCAGGGGAAACAGCGCACACAGGCAGGGGGAACAGTACACACAGGCAGGTGGAACAGCTCACACAGGCAAGGGGAACAGCACACACAGGCAGGGGGAACAGCACACACAGGCAGGGGGAACAGCACACACAGGCTGGGGGAACAGGACACACAGGCAGGGGGAACAGCACACACAGGCTGGGGGAACAGCACACACAGGCAGGGGAACAGCACACACAGGTAGGGGGAACAGCACACACAGGCAGTGGGAACAGCACATACAGGCAGGGGAACAGCACACACAGGCAGGGGGAACAGCACACACAGGCAGGGGAACAGCACATACAGGCAGGGGAGCAGCACACACAGGCAGGGGGAACAGCGCACACAGGCAGGGGGAACAGCACACACAGGCAGGGGGAACAGCACACACAGGCAGGGGGAACAGCACACACAGGTAGGGGGAACAGCACACACAGGCAGGGGGAACAGTACACACAGGCAGGGGGAACAGCACACACAGGCAGGGGGAACAGCACACACAGGCAGGGGAAAAGCACACACAGGCAGGGGGAACAGCACACGCAGGCAGGGGAACAGCACACACAGGCAGCACACAAATCTCACTGATCTTCTCAGAAAAGGCTCACTATCGCCCCTCCTCTGTAAATACTTCGACTTTGCAAGCTGTTTTCCCATGAGCCTTTGTGTATCCAAAGACCAGCTTATGCACGCAGATCTGATTGGATGAGATTCCTCCTGTGGAAGTGAGCTGGATGTTTCTGACAGCTCAGCGGAGTGTGTCTGTTTCTGGCTGTCAACCCCCCCCATCTCATTTCTGTCTCCACACAGAGGGAGAGACGATGGAGCATCTCATCTACGGAGGGGGAGAACGAGTCCTCCAGTGTAAGCACAACACACACTCTCACTCACACACACACACATACACACACACACGCACACACACTCTCACTCACACACACACACATACACACACACACGCAAACACACACACACGCCAACACACAAATGCGCACACGCACACACACAGATCCACGTGCCTGCACACATATACGCTTATGCACAGATGCACATACATGCGTGCACACACACACACACACACACACACACACACACGCATTTCCACATGCGCACATGCATGCACACACGCACACATGATTCCTCCAGCATAAGTATGCACACACATGCACACACACACACGTGCCCACCCTCCTACATCCCTCTGCTAGGAAAGAAAACACACATACGCATGCTTACACACATACACACATGCATGCATTCATTCACGGTCATATGTGCTCACACAGGCCAGTAAACACGTGTACATGTCCTCACGAACACAAAGATTCACTTCAATGAACTGGGTTTCTTGCTATGTAATGCATTAAATGTCTCCCCCTGGAGGTGATCAGTGTAACTGTATTGCACTCTCATCACACCCATCTGCTGAAGGCGCTGATTAGTTTTAACTGGGGTCAGGTGACAAGGTGATAATGTGGAGAATTACAGCGATATTTTTCCAATTACAGACCTAACGATGAAACATCTCCTCAGTCATATTTAGTGTATGCGAGTCTAATGGCCCTCCGCTCTGAAAACCACTTAACATTTGCATAATGGATTTCAGCACAGAGAAATCTTGTTTTGAAGAACTCTACTCATGGAAGGCTAAAATGACTGTTATGACTTGGACTGTTTCTTATCACAGCAGAATTGTAGAAAATACCCAGTAATTGATGGGAATGGCTTGAGTGTAGTTATTAAATGTTCACATGTCAGACATACGGTGTCTGAGCCAATCGGAGATCCATCGGTTTCCGTCTTCTCGCGCAGCGGAGTCTGGGATCGGGGGTTTTTATGAGCAGGAGGTGAAATTTCGCCATCTGGCCGCCCACTCCAGGAAAACATCCGTGAGGCGGCGCAGGGGAATTTTCAGACGGTGCCGTTACAAAAGCTATTGGAACTTCCTGTGTCTGTTTTCTCCTGAATCACAATGCAGTTTATCCCCTTTAATGGGAAACTGCTGCTCAGCCGAGGGATGAGAGAGAATGCAGAGGCACTGCGGGGAGATTTAGGGGAGAGAGAGAGAGAAGGGGAGGGAGAGATGGCGAGATATGGAAGAAGAAAAGAGGGAGACAGGGAGATAAGAGAAGGAGAGACAGAAAGGAGGACAGAGGAGAGAGAAGGAGGGAGGGAGGTGTAGGGAAAGAAGTTTTCAGGATGAGAGGAAATGAGGAGGAGGTGGGGAGAGCGAGAGGGAGATGTAGATGGAGGATGGAGGGGTGTAGAATGGACAGATATTATCTGAAGGAAGCTCCGCTCGGCAGGGAAACACAGGAGCGCTGATGGCTCATTTAGCAGGATGTGTGTGTGAGTACATCCCAGCTGTCTCAGGATGCGAGTGTGTGTGGCTGACACGCTCGTCTCAACAACACTGCTTCGCAACGTCAGTCCTCGAGACCCCCCTGTGTGCGCCGAGACCCCCCTGTTTGCGCTGGCACACCCCCTGTGTGCTGGTCGACGTACCTCCTTGTGCTGGGAGACCCCCTGAGTGTGCTCTTTTCACACCAGCTGTAACCGCAATCACAGTTTGAAGCAGGTGCTAATTTCTCTAAATTTGTCTTGTGTAAAGGGCTAATGTAACCTGTGGCCACACTGTCAGAAATAACTAAAGCTGTTTAAATGCCACGTGGAATAAATTCTGCTTTTCTGCCAATGGTTTCAGCAGATGAAAGATTGTGATGAATTAGTGGGGTGCTAATTACATTGCTGAACTCGTGACTGTTATCTATTCTTTTACATAATATAGGTTCGTTTGACTGATTATCGTTTGCCTGGTTTTTGTAGTAGTCATTAATGACTGAACTGCCAGGCTTTTTAGCGGCCTGTGTTCGCACTTACGGTGAAAATCTTTGGTATGTGACGCAATGTGAACGTGGGAGGTTTTTGTTCCATTTCTAACATAAAACTTAGAGCTTCCGAGGATAATTAATTTCTCTGGATATTAAATACACTAAATTAAGAAAAAAATCTGCAGCTTTTCAAAGTACTGGGATCGTAGACATGGTTGTGACAAAAACCGGCATTCGCAGGGGGTCCCGCGGGCAGGCGTTGGAGAGCACACCCCTAAAAGAGCTCGAACAGAAGTGTTGAATTTAAATTAAGCACTAAGCACGGTTGGGTGATGTCGTTTCTGTTGACGTTTGAAGTATTATCAAAGAAAACAGAGCGCAAGCTCGCCCCTCCCCCTCTCCCCATCCAGTGCTTCCTGAAACTGTCAAACTCTCAAACCGTCAAAAATAAAAACCCAAACCCCGCCCCCCCATCCCGCTTGTCGGTGATTGGCTGGATGGTCCAGGCTGGACCAGGTTGTTTTTGTTGCGGTTTTTGGAGCCTGGGCTGGCCACAGGGACCACATTTTTTTACAGCGTATTCAGGGGACAGGCAGCTAGCGAATCGTGAGGAGATCTTGTCTGTATGTGACAAAAATCTTCTAACTCAGAAACCGCCTAACAAGACTTAGAGCAACTTTCAGCTCATTTTTCTTTTCCACGAAATTCTGTTGAGAATCTCGTAAATGCTCTGAGGTCTCAGATCGAAGGTCTTGTTTAGACAGCGGCAAAATCGCTTGTGAGATCCTGTAGCAGTACCTTGTCGGGATGATGTTGTTCAGTAAACATGTCGTTTGAGTTTGTGAAGTGTGTGACTTTCCCGCTCTGTGTATCCCACCACAGGACAGGACCCCCCCAGACGACCTGCCCCCCTGCGCCCCGGTCAGAACTGTGACCTTTGACCCCTCTTGTGATACCCCTGAGAAGAAGGACAAACTGGAGCTTAACCAAATCTGGGGACCAACCCCGGCCACTTCGCCCGAAACCGAGGGAGACTTCCAGACTGAAGTCTGAGTACGAGAAGAACACACACACACACACACACACACACACACAGTCTATCACATGCGCACACACACAGAGCACACATTTTGAACACAAACACTGGCATTCAAGCACACACACTCTTACACACATACACTCACGCACAAAAACGAATGCTCACACACACTTTCTCGCTCACACACAGACTCTTGCACACTTACACCCACACACACACACACACTCTTGCACACATACACTCACAAACACACTCTTGCACACATACACTTACACAAACACGAATGCTTACACTCACCTTCACACACACTCTCTTACTCGCACACTCTTGCTCACATACTCACACACAAACATGCGCGCTATGCACCAAGATTGTTTTTCTCTGGTCTTCACTTGATTTGCGAGGGGGGCGTTTTTTCCTCTGAAACGTCTTGATTTTTCTCCAGCGTAGCTCCTGTCACCTGTTCGATGATGAAAGTGTTTCTGGTCAGCGGTTCATGGAAGACTTACTGCTGTTATTACGGTCTTTGACATTTAAGTTTCCTTTTTCCTCCATCTCTCCCAGAAGGATTACTTTATGATTTTCCCCAGACAAACGACAAAATGGCAACTGTGAGTGAAACTTTATTGGCTGTTATGTAGCACTGAAGGAATCTACAATCAGCAATAGGGCAGGAATACTGTCAATCATGCGAAGAGGACAATCTCGATTGGACAAACCATTACTTCGGTACGAAAGGTGTGGAATGAACAAAATCCAGTATCCTGTTAATTAGATCTGTCACTGAAAACAAGGTGAAATCACAGTATCTTATTACAGCTGATACAGAATGTTCTCACAATGTTACTGGAATGTACAATCTATGTTTTAACCTTGTCACTACATGGCAGCGACATTGTGAGAATATATCTTGCAACATGAGAAGGTAACTGTGAGGCTGTAATGACTGACTGGGCCAGAGGGGGAGCTGTTCTCACAACAGCCAATGAGAAGGAACTGTTCTAAATGCGGAATGTGAAGAATTTCTGACTGAAGTTACTGCCAAAACATCTGTGCATTCTCTACTGTGTAGCTCCCTGAATATTGATTCACAGAAATAGATTTTGGACATTTTCTTTAAACCGGCTGTACAATTTAGTAATTTGGGGGGGAAATGTCTGCAGAAAAGTAGCCCAAACTGGGTTGGAGGGTGTGGGATTGATGCATGTTTTTTTTGTTTGAGCTAATTGTCAGAGTAGAGAGTTTCAGTGTGTTTTGTGTTTCTCTCTGGGCGGGTGTTTGTAGTTCTGCGCGCGCGCGCGTGTGTGTGTGTGTGTGTGTGTGTATGTGTGTGTTTGGGGGGCGTAGCAACAGTCTAACCTCAGTGCGGTGTTTGGGTGCGGTAAATGGCTGGTGGTGTTGCGGGACAGGGATTACCAATCTTCACTGTTTAAACAGTCTTTATTTATCCACCCCTCCCACTTTGTTCCTCTCTTCCCCTCAGTCTCTCTCCCCTCTTTTTTCACTCCTGCTTACATCTCTGTTTAAGCTTCAGTCCCCCTCCTGCTGCGTTCCTGTCCATCCCTCTCAGTCCCCCAGACCAGCAGAGGGTGCTGCACATGTAGGGGAGGACCTCGACTGGCTTTCTGCTGCTGCATCTGCAAGTGCTCAGGGAAGAGGGCTACTGCGGGGCCATGCTGCCCAATCTGGAATCTCAGCCAATCACAGTGCTCAGATTATTTCCAAGACTCTTCTCAGTAGCAAGAAAGCTATGCGAAGTGTTATGATTGGACAGAGAAAGGACCATTTTCCTCCTGTACGAGGCTCTTTTCACCTTCTGAAAATGCAAAATGTGTAGGACTGTGCAGAACTGGAATTAGCGCGCTCATGAAGACAGCGACAAAGGTGACAGGCGCTGATTCCGCAGTGTGAATGACGTGTGTCATTTCTCCAGCACCTGAACTCTCCATTTTTTTGATGTGGTGGCACATGCTAACACACTAATGCTGAGAGCATTGCTGTAGCCTTCCTGAACTTAGAACTGGAACCTAAGTCCTTGAATCAAACAAACACTCCCCTCCAAATCAATCTTGTGAGCTGCCGCCCCCCCCCCCCCCCCCCACCCCCACCCATGTGTGGAGTAAACGCCCTGCTTGTTGGTGTGACTCGGACCCCTGGTCTCCCTTTTGTACAATTTGCCCTTTTCCTCTTTTCATATGATGTTTTTGTATGAAAATAAATTTTCAAATTGACTCAGAAAACGACTTTGCCTGTCGGAGGTTTGATGTAAACACAGTTAGTCTTGTGGCTGTAGATCTAGTCTGAGAGAGTTGTGTGTGTGTATGTGTGTGTGTATTGCCGTGTGTGCATGTTTTTGTGTGTGCCGAAGTCGTCCACCAGTACTGCATGCACAGGTACACCTGTGACATACCGGCCTCATAGTGACCCATTTCCCTGCTGAGAGGTGAGTACAAAACGTCCTGTTAAAATCCAGCCGAGCTCAAACACGCAGCCCCCTCCTCCTCCGGGCTCTCAGCTCCAAATCCCCACAGCGGGGGAACCCATTAGGAGAAAGTGCCAGAAAACATCAAAGTACAAATACACTCCTTTATTTTTTCCCTGTTACTTTGAGTACTCGTGAATGTTTTACTGCCGAGGGGAAAGAATGTGAGACAGTACAGAGTGCAGAAAGATAAATAAATAAGTAAACATGTACAGAAACACCGGGTTCCTCACGTTAAGAGCACTCTGGCTTTGATTTCGGAGAGTAGATTGAGCTTTAAATAGGAACTGAAGAGCAGGTCTGCGGAGATACCTTCATTATTTACGATACAAGGTACTTTCTACAAAGGAACTGTACTTCGGTTGTTTGGGATAAAGGAGAGGCGGAGGTAGAGAGAGAGGCAATCAGAATAAGCCGAGACGGAGATTTGTACTGCTTGCACTTAAACCTTATTGTGTGACCAATCGTGTGCCATGGAGAGCTGAGATAATGCTGGGTGTCATTCTAGCCAATCACAGCAGCTTCTGATTTTCCTCATTGTTTTCACCCCCTCTACTTGAAGATTTGCTGATTTGTCATGTAAGCGGGAGTTGTGATTGGCTGGAGCAAAAACCTGCAAATTCTTAGCCCTCCATGTCATCATTGGTTTGAACTTTGATGCAATTTGATGCAATCTTCTGCTAACGGATCGGATCCAAACGTTCAACCCTGCAATCTTCCAACACTCAATGGGTCCGTGCAATAGGCTGTCCGATTCATTTCGTCTCTCGGTGATTTTTAGCTTTTCTGGGTATTTCATGGAGTTAAATGTGGAGAAACGCTGAGCGGACAGACAGTGGGATTGTGGTCCTGGTCGAAAAACGCAAGACCACCAAGTAGTCTGGAACATGAGCTGATGCGAAAAAGAGCTTTCAGTTTTATGTCTTGCGAATTCAAAAATGCTTCTCTGTGGCGTTGGATTTGGGCCTAACAGGCAGTTTCAAGCTCTGCAAATTACACAGCCTTCCTTTTGAAATCCCAGACCTCAAATTAACACTACATGTGTCCAAACAACACAGGAAAACTCAGAAACTCAGCGTAGTGTGTGTCAGCCCCACCCGTCTGTTTCAGTGGGGTAAGCTTGAGGGGTACAGAGTGTGGATCTACGTTTGGAGGTGTTTGCCTAACTAGTGTCATGTCCTCAACAAGGGTGGGGTTTGTGAATACGGTTGTCCTCGGAATACCAATATGGAAAAAAAGGGAGATATTCAATATATGAATACCCCCATAAAACTAATATGGTGAAAAATAAAAATTAATAAAAATAATGTATAAATAAATAAATAAATTGGCATGTTGCAGTGTCTGTATCTACAGAGACCCAGCTGTCTGCCTGTATTTTCTTATTTTACTTTGTACGGGACATCACTGGGCATCAGCTTTTGGGCAGTGGCTGTGTAGCCCCCAGCCAATTACAGCTCAAAGGATGGGAGGGCGGGGCATAGCACTGATCTGCGGGGCAGTGCTTCTGCTGTCGTTTAGCCGGACAGGAGGGGCCAACTTTGAATGTTGTGTTTACAACCCACAACCGAAAAATCCCAATCAGTTTACCTTTCAACAGAAGCAGAAGTTTGCTCTAAGATTTGTGATGTTGTCTAGTTCGAAAATGATTGGGCCCACTGCATTTATTGCCCATGTCTTTCTGTTGGCGAAGGTCACCTGTTAGCACAGGACATCTCCAGTGATGACATCATTCTGCCGGCTGGCTCCATGTTGTGTATTTGGCCATGACTATGCATTACCCACATTGGTGTTTCCTGGCTATGCCTTTGAGGGGTGGGAACAGTTGATGATCTTGCTGGAGAGACAGATGCTGGTCTTGACCTGCTGTCATCACATGAGCTTTTCCACTTCATGGATCCATCCTAAATGCTGAAATCCAATCAAATTTTCGGCAGCCCGACATTAACAGTCCCCAGCGTGCAGTCCCCTCGTGGCTGCCCTCCTCAGACTTCACATGACATAATGGCAACAAAACAAGTCCACACACTGATAATTCACATTACCCCAATTCACATAATTAACTGTACCCTACTTCCCCAGTTGAAAAGACAGTCTTCTTGGCGACCACCCATAAAATTAATGAGACAAAGCCTTGGCACAGTATGCCTGTGCCACTAGGCTGTTCACTACAGGCAGATTATAGCCTTGCAGCTGGCAAATTTGCCAGGACTCCGACAGTCAGACATTCAAGCTCCCGAGTAGCCGCAATGAGATCGGTTTAACAGTTGGGCCCTGGAGCAAGGCCCTTAACCCAACACTGCTCCAGAGCAGAATGGCCCTTGCTTGGCCTAATTAACTTTAATTTGCTTTGAGTAAAAGCTGCTGATAAAGATGCATATGTGATGAACAGAGCACAGTTATGGAAGCATATTTTAGGCAGAGGCCACACACTGTATCAAACAGAATATTTATTGAGCGCAGATACAGAGGAAGGGTTCCCGCTGCTGCTCGTCATTATCGTCAGACGAAAATAGTCGTCACGGTGGCGAATGTATTTGTTTAATGTCAAATAAATATTCTATGGAAAATAGTGGCTTCGTCTGCCCAGAGCATTCGAGGCTGAAGCCCCAAAGATGTTTTCTTTAGCCACACATAGTTTGTATGAATGCATAAATAAATAAAATAAATAAATAGTTCTACACTTTGGGCAGTTTACTACTTGACTGAATGTCCGTAAAACAGGTCAGTACTTTCGTATTGTTTTATCTACAATGAACAGAGCCAAGAAAGACCAATCAGAGAGGGGTTTTATGGGAAAATACGTCCTAATGCTGTCTTATTGGCTGACAGGACTCTGGGGTTGAAAAGCCGAATGATGTTATCAGGCAGTCAGTCATGCGAGGGAGTGAATATTCGCGGATTTTAGTTTTCACTGAAACGGTGGAAGCTGAAGTAGATTTCTGACATTTTAAGCTGTTTCCATTCATTTTCGCATTGAATCGCAGAACCTTCAAGTGAACAGAAGTAGTTTGTTAGGCAACAAAATTAACTAGTAAGTTTCAACCGCATTTTATTGCTATCAGCTAATCTAATAAGCGAATATAAACTTTGTACTCAAGCAAACACCAATAACTGCAATTAATTTAAGGTAGCTAAAAGAACGATAAATTACATCTGGTTATGCTAGATGGTTAAGAGCTGCTCGCGTCATCTACTTTAAGTTGAAAACAAATTTAACAGATTGTTATCTGACGATCAACATAAACTATAGCTGGGCACAGAAATTGATGCTAACAACAAAATTCATTAGGGGTCAGCTAATGCGACAAATTTTCAAAAAATTCTGTCATTTGATAAACTTACCTGCAAGCTTGTTCCATTGAAAATGAATGGAGGTCAGTGCTGGAACTATTCATTGTTTGGAACAATTGCTTTCCCCATGACACGCATTACTTCCGCATTCCTCGATTCCAATTGGAGTCTATGGAAGTGTCAAATAGTGCTATAAGGCGAAAACAAAGCTTTATCTCAAAAATCTGGCAAATTTAAATCCAATCTGGCAAATTTTTACCGGCGTAGCGGCTATCCCGGTAACAAACCGAATGACTGACACACAATCAAACTACCGTATGCCCCGCTTGCGCATGCACTCCGAGGCATGATAATGCTGCGTTCCATTTACCTCGGAAATCGGAAGTCGGAGCTGGGAATGACGTCACAACAGAGTTATCAGTGTTCCAGTTACAAAGTCGGAAAAAAGTTGCCAACCATCATAAACCGAGAAAAAGAATAGGAAAACAAGATGGTCACGTCTACGAAAGCCATTCTCGCGTTTGCCTTGTCCGAATATAAGCAACTTCTGGACAAATATGTGGTCCTTCTGCAACCTTCAAACACGGTGGATTTCCATAAATATACGTCGACCAATGTATACAGCTGATTTATTGCGACAAACACGAGTCAGAAATAATGAACGGAATATTACAGGAGCTTCTGATTACTGTTTACACCTGGGCAGCCATCTTTAAATGTTGACTCGGGAGTAGTGAAAATCTTCCGACTGTCCGAGTCGGAAATCCGACCTCCAACTCGGAACTCGAAAATTCTGACATCCGAGTACAAATGGAACGCTGCATAATAGTGTTTGACTGAATTATGTAAATCCCATGGCGCTTGCCTCCGCTGGGGGGCTTTGGGTTTACCATCTTAGCATATCATGCTGGTTTCGGACAGTACAGTAACCAGAACTCTCTCGAGAGAAGTGGGTGAGGCTGCCAGTACTGAGATATTGTTGCTAACATCAGAATTTGTGATTATCCGAGATGTTTAACATTTGAAACCCTAAACATTTGAGATTTACATGAAGGATTCCAATACATTGTACACAAAACATTGAACTCACCTTAAGTTCAATTTGGAATCAGTAAATGGAAATCTTTAAACATTTTAAATAAACATTTCACTAATTCTGATTCCAACAGCACAAAATTTTGAGCTCACCCCAAGTCCAATTTAGCATTTTTGTCAGGCCTCTCTCTCGCCCTTTAAAGTGTGTGTCCCTTTTTAATTTTGGGATGCCAATATGGCTGCAATCACAAAAATGCTAAGGGAAAAAAAGAAAGAAATTAAGGGTTTAAAGGGATTCTATTGCCAGTCTTTTAAATAAATTCCATGCTAAATGCTCAAGATGTTTTAAATTAGCGTTTATGGTCCACAGGGTCCCCATTATTCGAGGTTGGACTTGAATGGACCGAAAATGATATGAAAAATCGAAAGTATGATGGAGAAAGCTGTTATAACGCAAATATTTGAGGTTTGACCTTGTTCATTCTGCAAGCACTTTGTCCGCTTTGAAGGCTTCTCAAAGTTTTACAAAGTCCATGAGTGACTAATAAAAAATGACGACTATGATAAAGTGAAGAATATCTTTTTTGACTCTATTTCTCGAGGGAGAAAGTGAAGAATATTTTTCAGAACCCAGGGGCAACACTGCAGAGGCTGACACAGAGGAGATGTTCTGTTCTTAAGCATAGCGCTGGGTAGAGACTGACACATTCACTCAGCCTGTCAGCACACAGGAGTCTGATCAGCATTCTGTCTGGAGGACTCCGCTGAATCCCGCTCTGTTTACAGAAGAGTCTCTATGGTGCTGGTGCTCACGCCTCACAGGATCCCCCCAGCGAGGCTGGAGGAGTGAAGGGCTGTACGTGTGTGTGTGTGTGTGTGTGTGTGTGTGTGTGTGTGTGTAGAGGTGCGTGTGTGTAGAGGTGCGTGGCGGTGCGTGTGTGTGTGTGTGTGTGTGTGGAGGTGCTGATTACAGCCAGGGAGGTCTGTGGTGCAGTTTATATGTTTCCAGGATAACATCTTAATATTTAGCTTGGTAAGAAAGGACAATTTACAATATAACAAGATAAGAATGTCTACCAGCTGCCTCCCTGTATCTCTCATCCCCCTGATGGGAGGATAGGAATGACTGTTAAATACCTAAACCAACTCTCTCTCACTCTCTCTCTCTCTCAATCTATGCTCTCAAGTATCTTAATCAAATTCAATAAAAGTGGCAGAATTTATGATAAAATTAACAATTGTATTACCAAAGCATGGCAGGGAATGTGAAAAGGCTAATACACAGATGAGCAAGATACGATTTTGTCTGCACTCCTGAACTCCTATTCATTATTTAATTTCGACTCAAACATTGAACGGTTGACAGCTTAAATATCTGGCATTGTCAATGACCAAATATTTATGGACCTGGCTGTACTATACATGCAACCTCAGACGCACAAGAATTGGGGCCGTATGTAAAATGCAAATAAATACTGAATGAAGGGGAAATCATGTTTTAGTTATATTTTGTTGGAAATAGCACATAAATAAAAATGTAATATTTCATCTTATGAGCTGTAATGATTTTTATAAATGTCCCAAAGTTGCTGCCATACCCATTTGGAACATTCCACAGGTGAACAGGTGAAAAAGTAGCAAGATGATTGTTATAATTGTGTATACACTGGGGAGTCACAAAAGGGTTGGTCATTTACCAGCAAGATGGTCTGAGGTTTGGCCCTTCGCCAAAAGTCAATATCCGATTGTAAGGAATTTAGGGATCTCACATGGACAATCCATAATATAGTGAAAATATTTGGAGAATCTCCTAAACCTTAACAATCTCCCTGCATAAAAGACAAGCCCAAATACTATGACTGGATGCACGTGTCCTTCGGGCCCTCAGACAGTACTGCATTAAGACATTACATACCTGTGTAACGGACATAACCGCATAAGCTTGTAAATGCTTCAGATGACCGTTAATGAACGCAGTTCGTTGCAGCACCACCAAATACCAGTTCCGTCTCTACTACGCAGGAGGAAGCTGGATATCAACACCATTCAGGAGCACTGCCGACTTCTGTCTTGTGCTCACCTGAAATGGATTGACAGGCAAGTGGAAAGGAGTGCTGTAGTCTGATGAGTCTATCTTCAAGGTGAATGTACACCTGTCTGACTTTCACCGGAACAAATTGCAGACATAGGGTTTAGAAAATAGCAATTATCTTCAAAAAACAATCAAGATAATGGGTAAAAGCATTGCTTGTTGTCTCTGAAACTTTTTTATACAGGTTAATAAGGATTGGCAAATTGCTGCTTGTTCCTTTTATTTATATTTTCCATATTGTCCAAAGAAATTAGGTTCTTCGCCTAGCAGGCTTTTAGTGGTCATTTTGCAGATCTTTGTGAAGTGTCACAACAATGGTGGGTTGTCACAAAAGAAATGTGTCAGTTATGGTGTTTAAACAGAGCACCTATGCAAGCAGCAGCTGTTCTCAGTGGGCTGTTGTCAGCAGCCAGCAGTATTTCTTCTCTAGAGAGTAGTGTGGAGTTTCTGCACGGTAGCTAAGATCGTAGGCTAAAGGTTAACGTGCTGCTATTTTGACTCTTCCCATTCAATCAGATGTCGAGGAGTTACTCCAGACTTGGTGCATGACCGCTAATGTGGGAGTTGGGAAATGTCTCCCCCTGCTGCCCATAAGTGAAAACTGCACTGCGGCGCAGCAGGTCATCAATCAACAGTTAACTGCTGTTCTTTCCAAACGCTCCGATTTCCCTGATTAAAAATAAAAAGAAAATCTCCCCAGGAAAATTCCATTCCCAGACATTTCTGCGTTCCTCTCTCCAGATTTCTGTAGCTCTCTCCGCCCACCTTCCCTTCATTCATGTTGATCTTATTAGCGTTTATTAGTCACAGAACAACAATGACACTGGTCTGTTTCTGCTTCCTACTGGCCTTCTAATCTTATTCCAGTGGAACATTCCAGATGTTCTGGTGTTTTTGTGGGTAAAGAAGGTGATGGCAGCTGCAGGCACAGGACTCAGTAATGTCACCTTCAGTGCAACACAATTCATCAGATCTGACTTGAGGAGAAAATTCTGGAACTCAAAAATAAAATTCCTCTCCAGTATTTTGTTGTGGAGACCTAGATTTGCTTATAAACACGAGTTCTCTACCTGAAGCCAGAGCTAGTTTGCGAGATCAGCAGGCAGTATTCATGGCAGAAATTTTGCTTTCCTGACATCTAGGTTAAGCCGCTGGGTGAGAGGGGGTAGTTCACATGGAGGGCGTACAGGTAACAGATTAAGACGAACAACATTTCTAGTTACCAGACATTTTTTGTACAGCAGCAGACACCTGTGAATTGGAATCTGTGAACTTTCTTGTTCCCAAATCTCTGACATTGCGTTTAGTTTTTAAGTCCTTAATTCTGCATTTTTCTTGCTTTCCTTCATCAAATGAGACGAGCCCCTTGTTTTACAGAGCTCCTCGCTGTCTGTAACAGCTATATTAGCCGTGGCAGGAATATATACTGTGAGCTCCACCGCGTTTTCCTTTACTGTTTGAAAGCGCCCTGCGGAGGCTCGTAAAAATGGAGCAGTGGATTTTGTGTGCACCAGTAAGGCTGCACGGCAGAGCTGTATTTTTAGAATGGCCGTGTCTAAAGCCCAGTAAAACACCTCTGAAACCAGTTGGGAGTTTACAACATTTTTTGCTTAAAAGCTACAGTGTCTTTACTGTCGGTTTCCCAGCAGGATGCAGAGGTGATTGCTGATTTTCAGGACAGGAGTGGAGCTGAAAAAACAGGCCAAACATGCCTCTCTGCTGGAAGCAATTATAAAAACAACAGTTAACCTTCTGCGCATACTCATCTTTAATACTGTATGCTGCCTCAGCGGGGAGTTCACCTTTAACCTTTGTTCCTCAGCCCGTACTGTTAGAAAAAATAATTGGAGCCTTTTGTAATTGAGGCTAAATTCTGGGTGGACTGTACATCATTAAAGTCTTTCATCACGAAGCCTCCTCTGAATACAGCCAAGAAATGCAGCACACAATCGGTCGATTTTCAAGACGACATTGGATATATCCCTCACAGCCTTTGGCAAAGTCCGTCCGAAGCCAGGTGGCTCATCATGCTTGTGCATAACCCCAGTTTCCATGGCATGAAGCGACAAGGAGTCCTGCTGCTCCCCCTGAATGGGATGCCAGTCCATCGCAGGTTACCCCCAGCTCTTAGTCAAGTTTCCTCAAGCATTTGCTGGTACCCTATTGTTCACCTGGGTGGAGTGAGACACTGTGGAAGCTAAGTGTTATTGCCCAAGAACACGCCACGAAAAGCTGTGGCAAGGACTCAAACTCAGCGCCTTTTGATGCCGAGTCAGGCACACTTCAGCACTTTCCCACTGCATCCTCGCTCACAGCCTCAAGTCATCCACCCTCCACTGCGCAGGATCAAGGAAAGCTAAAAACATGAAGGGCGTAAATGCTAGCCTTGTTAGCAAGCTAGTTGCTGTTACCGCTCTTAACCAAGGGTGAGCAACCCTTGCGCTGCAGAGCCACAGAGCGTGCTGATTTCGGGTTTCACCCCCCAGTTTATGCTCTAAAAACTAGGTAAGGTGAGCTATCTCGGAAATCAACTGCCGTAGTTGAAGTGCCAAGTAACAGCAGAAGCAAGCAGACTGTGTGATTCTACAGGAACAGGGCGAGTTCCCCCAGCTCTGATCTGTCATTCTCAATCTACCCCGTCTGTCACCCTTAAACTCGTCACATGTAACACCAGACACAGCGCAATCCTCTCCTCACTCTCAGGTGCGTACGCCTGCCTGCTGATTTATGCGGGAGTTTCACAAAGCAGGATTACTGGATAACTCAGCTTTATAATCCAGGATCGTTTATCCTGGCTACATGATTCCTTTACTTAAAACCATTTTTTTAATGAGTTTTAACTGTAACTCTGAGCAGTTATGCTGGTTCATGAAATTGGCTCCATATATACATATATACAAGTGCTGGTCAACAAATTAGAATAATTTGAAATAGCACAATCGTTAAATTTTTTTGTTGGATTTTTTGTGCAGAAAGCAAATCAGGTGTTCACCGCGCCTGTCCTACTTGTTAGAGTATTCACAGAACTCGCTACCTGTAAAAAATTTGCTCAGCTGAGCTTTCCAAAAGGCCCATTTAGGCCATTTAACTGTGACAATGTTGTTTTATTGAATTAGAATAATTGAGAAACCATTTCACTGAATTAGAATAATTTTTATTATAATTAGAATCATCATTTTCTCAGTATTTTGTGGCTGCCCCCTTGGCTTGTATGACTGCCTGAAGTCTCCGCGGTATCGGTTTGACCAGCTTGTCGCAAGTTTCTGCACTCACTGCTTCCCAGGCTATGGCGATGTTCTGCCTCAGTTGGTCCAGCGTAGTCGGCCTTCCGTCGCAAATTTTCCGCTTGACGATGGCCCAAAGGTTTTCAATAACATTGAGGTCAGGCTAGTTGGCCGGCCATGCCAAAACTTCAAGCTGTTTTTCGGCGAACCAATCTTTGGTCGACCCTGGCGCATGAGCCGGTGCAAGATCCTGTTGAAATATGAGGTCTTCTTCGCCAAACTGTCCCTCAACAGTCGGAATCAGGAACGTTTCCAGAACATGTTGGTATACGGCAGCATTGACAGTCTTCTTGAGGAAGCAGAGTTTCCCTTCACCCTGAGCGGACATGCGTCCCCAGACCATAACGCTCTGGGGAAACTTGACGCATCTTTTTACGGCCTCGTGATTGTAGGTTTCGCCACCACAACGCCAGACACGAGGACCTTGGTCACCGAAGGAGATGCAAAAGCGTGATTTGTCACTGAAGACCACTTTCTGCCAGTCTTCAGCAGTCCATTCGCCGTGTTCTTTGGCCCACTTCCGCCGTTTCTCCATTTGTTTCTTGTTCAGCGTTGGTTTTACTGCTGGAACGCGAGATTTGAAGCCGAGTTCGCGCAGACGACGGTAAGTGGTTGATCTCGAGACGTTAGTGCTGGTCTGCTCGTTCCACAAGTCGCTGAGCTCAGAAGTGGACTTGAACCAGTTACTGACTGCGATCTTCCTCAGCTGCTTGTTGTCACGAGCTGAAGTTTTTCGGACGCCAGAACAGTTGGTGCGCTTGCTGCAGTCTTTCTTTAGAGCTTTGCAGATGGAAGACTGGCTGATGCCAAGCTGCTGAGCAATTTTAGTTTGGGTCAAGCCTTGTTAGCGAAGGGTTGAATTTGAGTCACTATTCCGGTTGAGAGGTCGCGCTGCTGACCCATGATTGATTTTACAACTTATAAATTCTACTCAACCCTGACTTTATACTGCACAGTGAACACTCTTCACAGAAAACAAAAATTCAAGCACTTATTCTAATTCAATGAAATGACTTATGAATTATTCTAATTCAATGAAACAACAGTGTCACAGTTAAATGGCCTAAATGGGCCTTTTGGAAAGCTCAGCTGAGCAAATTTTTTACAGGTAGCGAGTTCTGTGAATACTCTAACAAGTAGGACAGGCGCGGTGAACACCTGATTTGCTTTCTGCACAAAAAATGCATCAAGAAAATTTAACGATTGTGCTATTTCAAATTATTCTAATTCGTTGACCAGCACTTGTATTTGTAATGTGGCAATGTGGGAAGGCCTATAGTCTTATAGCTAAGGTACGCGACTGGGACTCTGATGCTTTTGCGGCCGTAGCTACATTTTTTCCCAGTTCAATTAGGCCCCAACTGATAATCAATTAATTGAATAACTCACCCACTTCTTAAAAAAAGAAGTTAATTGAGGCAGCTGGTGACTGTCGAGCTGTGGTTAAGTCATTCTAAGATAGAACAAAGGTCACCACTTCAACCACCAGCAGTGGGCGCTCAGCAAGCTGAGCGATCAGTACACTTTACGTTTTTTACACTTTATTCAACCCCGTGGGGTCACCTTTCCTCTGCATTTGACCCATCCTATAGTTAGGAGCAGTGGGCAGCCACAGAGCAGCGCCCAGGCACCAACTCCAGTTCTAAAACCAGGTCTTTGGTCTGGGGTACTGGCAGGAGTTTTCCTAAAGTGCATGTTTTTGTAGGTGGGGGAAACTGGAGTACCTGGAGGAAACCCACACGAACACAGGGAGAAACATGCAAGAAAGAAAAGAGATACAGCAAGGCCTCATGCCGGATACAAACCCACAACCTCCTTGCTGCAAGATAGCAGCGCTAAGCAAAGCCGCTGAGCTGCCCAGTAGGATAAGGCTGTAGAATACTGCAGCCAGCCAAGATCCTGAGCCCACTGGACAGGGGAAAATGGAATGCACCCATCCTAGCAGAACTGAAAATGTAAATGATCAGAGAATGAAAGAGAACATGCAGACTCCCAGAAGTGACCTCTTCCCCTGCTCCAGGCGTGTAAAAGGCCAGCCGATGACGGCACTTCCACCACCGCCGTGGCCGAAGCCTCCAGAATAATGGCGTTTGCCAAACAAACACACCCCCAGACTCAGAGTTAGGGGAACAGATTAGTGTTTTCAGATCCCCACTCTTCTCTTATTAGAATGTGGAATTTATAAATATTATGGTCTAATTTCATTGGGAACTTTCGGTTTGTCATTTTCGCCAAACATTAAAAAACAATAACAAAAACATCCTCTACCGTGATGCTTAGTTACAGTGAAGCCGCCTCGCACAGCAGTGCACTATACTCAGTCTTCTGAAGTTTGTTTATAAATGCGAGGGGTTTATACGCGCCAAGAGCCAGGCAGTAAGAGGAGAAAAATGAAGGAAGTAGGACAAACAATAATAGTACGTTGCTGGACAATAAAAAAAAAATGAAGATATGATAGTGATATTACGAGGTGTCTTCAATGATTTATTCAGCCATTTGCCAGTATTTTAAAATGCACCATATGTAGGAGACCACAGCTAGACCTCGTGGACACGCCAAATGTTAATTACCTTCCCCAGAACAGAGAACTTTCTTTTCTTTCTTCCTTTGTTTGTCAGCAACATTACGATGGAACAGCTGGACCAATCTTCATGAAACTTTCAGGCCAGTTGGGCATTAGTCCAGAATAAACCCATATAAATTTTGGAGATTATTGGGTCAAGGTTAAGGTCACCAGAAAGATCAAAATCATTTTCTAACAATAACTTTCAGTAAAAACAATCTCATCAATGTCAAACTAAATCCAGAATATGCATCTTTCAATTCTGCTTCCAATCATGTGCTACATGCTGGGGTGTCTCATAGTTTTCTTAGAAGCATGGCGTTAAATGTCAGAGGGTTCAAGGTCATTGCTTAAATTTACATATTTTCCATTATAGCACAAAAACAGTCATAGATAGAGAGGTTTTCATTATTGTCAACATATAGGAAGTTACTTATGGGCTTTTATTAGGCACTGTACCCTTTGACTTTGAATGACCTTGAAAGGTCATACTGAAGGTCACAGATTTTCAGTTGTACCCAAGAGAGACCATATTGATAAGATCGAATCAGAATCTAAAGCGCTAAAATACTTGCTGCCGGATGAGCTTTGTTTTGCCTGGGTTACATAAGTGTTAAGTGATGTGAGCAAACTAAAAATAAGATTCAAAACCTTTCTTAAATATTGCTTGATTCCAGCTATTGCCAGCTTAACTGAAGCCCTGCCGAGGAGCCCCTCATTTCAAGAGGAAAAACAGCTACTCTGAAAACTGTTAGCAGAGTAGTAACCGTCTCTCATTATTAGCGTTAGCACTCTCGTAATACTTTAGCGTAAATTTTTTTGTGCAGCACTGTCTGCTAGTTGTTGCTAGCTGTCACCCCTAAAAATATGTGGATGGTGAAACTGCGTCAGGTTCGTCTGGCCACTGACAAGTTCATTTTGTTGGTCAACCTCAGTTTTGTTAATTAATTTATTTTGTTCTGCTTTATTTACTCTGGCTGTATCAATGCTTCACTGAACAGGAAAGGACTTTAAGGCGCAACTTTTGTATGAAGTAGTCGTTCCAAAAATAAGTAATTTGTGTGAATGTGTGTGTGTGATTGTGTGATTCCAAGGAAGGACTGAGTTGTAGCCTGCACAGAATTATGACTACTTCAAGCTTTCAAATTTGTCCTCTGGCTTTTGCATAATTCATGCCAAATAGTGCATAAATGGATGAGATTAGTGCAAAAAGTCAAAAAAAAAAAAATCTGGGGGAGGGAACCCCTGAACCCCATCAGCATTGCTCTCCCACTTTGAAGAAGAGTCAGGTGCCCACAGGGAACAGTTAACGCTGTTTTAACGACAGCTGACGCATTACATAGCGCTACTCAATGCAGAACAGTAGTTCCCGAGCTGGGCGAGGCTTCCTCCCATTCCAAAGCATAAATGTCATTGTTTTAGTTCTTAATTACGGGAATTGTTTGGATTATTATGGATTATGTCCACAGTGAGCTGTCCTTGATGCTGAAAGCACACATAATGCATTTCAGTATTTTAAGTCCAAAAATATGTGATTACTAATGCGAACCAACATGGGTCTTCACTTCATTTTAGGGCCTCACAATAGGTATTATAACAGGACGCTTCAGATGCTCAAGACGGCCCCAGCGCAGATTTTTGGTGTTTCCAGTGCCAGTTCATTAAGATTCCTGCAGCTGTTGGGTCCCTGAGTAAGGCCTTTAAACACACTTAGGTCCTGGAGTATTGGCTCAAGAAACATCTAATGGACTGCAAGTCACTTTTGGTAAAAGCATCAGCTGTATGATGGAAATGGAATGTACGGGAATAAAACAGGTTTCTCGACGTTCCCACGCTTTGCTGAGGTGGAAGACCAAGATTTCAATACCAGCATGGCAGATAAAAAGCCAGGCTTAAGTAAACTGATGATAGCAGAGCGGGTGTCTGCTTTATAAACACAGACAGTATGAGGTCTCTATCTGTCAGCCATTTACAGAGAGCTCTCAGCGCACAGTCTGCTGCAGGTGTACGTCACTGCCAAAGATTAATGAACTTTCCGTGCAGAAAAATGTGCGCGCGTCACGTAAGATAAATAATATTTTCCTTCAGGAAACACAGAGAGTACGTCACGCTGACGAGATAAATAATCGTTCCCCGCAGGAACCGAAGTTTGCAGGTCGCATAAATGAGACCAAACATGCACACGCAGTTTCCGATGAGCGCTCGGACACGCTCCTTAGTTCCAAGCTCCGAGGCACTGTGACATCATTAATCAAAGACACGTCTGGCCAAACACACGTTGTTTGTAATAACTGAAGTTTGACGTCACATCTCAAACTTCATTCGGACGGACAGGAGCTACAGGCATGTGCTGCTCGGAGAGGGAACGACGTAGTGAGGTGAAGTCTGGTGGTCCGACCGTAAAAATCGAGTCACGTGCCTCTCTCTCCCGCCCATAAACTCAGCCAGTTAATTTCGCTCGTTAGTTCGAACTCCTAGCAGATGAATTGTGCCAAACGCATAATAAAAGTAGGAGAACGTTGGGTGCGTCGTCATACTCAAAAACTGGGCTCTCCCTCCTCTCCTTGTCTTCCAGATCAGAGAAGGAGAGGAGCGGAGGACAGGAAGATCAGTGTTTTTTTTACTACTGGGATGCCCTTTTTATGTACATCTGAGACGGACAGGCAGGCATTCTGGGCAGCGAGGGGTTAAAGAGGGTAATCCCGCTGGCTGGAGTATCTCTGGAGCGAGCCACATCCTGCACTCCCTCCAACAAAACACCCCCATAAATCTGCGCTCCGCTCATTCGTCTTCCTCGCTCCCTCCCTCGCTCCCTCCCTCCTCTCCTCCCTCCGTCTCTCTACATCTGTTCCCCCCAGAGATGGAGAGACAGAGCCAGAGGATCAGGGAGAGAGATGGACGCGAGGCGCTAAACGGTCCAGCCAAGTCTCGGAGGTTTAAATCAGAGCCTTTCGAAGGCCAGGAGAGGTAAAAACATGGACTGAAGGTTTGGAACATCGAATGTTCAGGTGTGAACTACTGCGCTGAAACCTCACGGGGGTATTTGTCCGTTGATGAAAATACGCTCCAGCCAGTCACCTGAGAGATAATGGCGAGTGTTCAAACGGCACTTTCACACGTAACAGGTAGCATAGGGATCATTCTCAGAGTGGGGAGGTCCCAGTCTGAGACTCGATCAGATGAGCCGCGCGCACCTGCAGATAATTAATTCAAATAACCTTTCATCGACAGATGTACTTGGACCCCCGCCTTGCCTGTCTCATTAGGCAATAAGGCCGTGATTTCCAGAGGGGTTGGGGGGGTCACAACACCCCAATATCGCAAACAGAACCAATAAGACACCCCCCCTCCCCACCATAACATGAGTGTAACATCTGTTGCATTTCTATATTCATACCAAAGCTGTGCCCTCGCTTGTCACCCCAACTGAAAATTCAGATGAAGACCAGGAGGGATGGTTTAGGATGGTTTGAGTCAATTTATCTACATCTCTATTTGGGTTCAAGCTGGCCAAAGTTACTTAAGCAGGTACGTATAATATATGGATGGTCAGACCGCTTGGAAAAAGTGCCTACCAAGGCTGTCCAGCAGGTTAACTGATAGTCAACCAGCTAAAATGCCAAATACACATCTTTACAAGCTGTTTCAAACTTGGCTGATTTCAGATAGAATTTCACCAGGAACAACCACCTCTTACCTAACTGTTCCTGCCTTAGCCGCGAACACCGATCACATATTTCTACTTTTATCGTGTTTCTACACGCACCGTTGAGCTAAAAAAAAAAATTCCCTCTGAGACATGAGCAAGTCTCTTACAGATTACTGAAGGGGACGGTGCAGGATCCCGTGAGCAAAATATTTAGCTCTGTAAAAAAATGATTCACAAAAAATTATCACAGATGAGTTAGATACTTTAGCAGATTCAGAAAAAAATGATCTGCACCTGAGAACTTGTTTCTCGAAAAAGTATTTGTGTCATGGCAGCCACCTACGCACCTGAAGTGTTTGGATCAGCTAGAATCGGCACAGGACTCACCCACACTGATAAATGCAATGTCGTTTTGAGAGAGAGAGAGCGTGCGTGGGCGTGAGTGTCTTCCTGGTTTTATCCTGTTGATCGAGACTTTTAAATAGTCAGCCATAAAAAACCGGTCTGAAGTAATTGAAACCGTATTGGTCTGCATATTACTGTGACAGGAGTCTGATTTGGATTGTGTTTTGCGACCTTGCGCCCTGCAAATGGCTCATCTGCACCGTTTTCCATGTGCTGTGACATCATATCCTGCGATTTAATAGAAGCCAGTCTGTCTCAAGTTTTTTGTGGATTCAAAGAATACTGCGAGTGAAACTCAATTTAATTATCAAAGAATAAAAGTCACATGCACTGCTACTCAAAATCAGATAGGGAAGACAGGGTGTAGTCGTTACACTCTTTCTTTTAATGGCTGTAGAATTGACAGGTTTTTATCATCAATATGGACTGCAAAGACAGAAAGTTTATTAGACTACATGACTGATCTGCAGCAACCCCTATATTCTGTGCATGCGTAATGCTGGTGAGGAAAAAATAGACCCCCGTCACTTGTAAAAAAAAATATGCCATATATGGGGTTGTTTGTTACAGTAGGGGTAGTTTGTTACAGATTGTGGGGCATTTTGTTGCACTAAGAATTTGCTTAAGTGAGACGTGTTTCCCACTTAAGAAGGCAATTTAAGGAGGATGCCCTGCTACTATTATCTCACGAAGCCGCAGTGAGGAACCTCTTGAGTCATTCTTTAATGGCATTGTCACGTTTCATTATTTGTTTGTAATTTCAAGGCATCTTTCTGGAATACAGAAAGGTAGAAAGTCATTCAGTGAGGTAATTTGATCTTGCCCAAGTTGTTACAGGTTTTGGGGCAAGTTCTTACTGTAACAACTTGGGTGTATTAACTAGTCCATCAGCAACCCTTCGCCATCGTCCCAACATTTTGAAATGTTCCAGTGCAATGTTTACACGGGTGTGTCATGACACAGTGGCTAATATCTTCCTCTCTCATAATCCAGAAAATCTCGGGTATGTATGTACCCTCGCTGTGAATCGAAATCTCCCAAACACCAATAAAGTTACTTTTTCAAGCATTTTTCTGAAACACTAACCTGCAACTTTCGACGTATGTGCTTCTGTCACGTCAAGACGCGGGTCACCTTCGCAGAGCAGCAGGAAAAATTACAGCGCCGTCTGCGTTTTATTATCGGAACTATTTCGAATGTAACAACGTGGACGTGTATCAACTAGACCCGGTCTCCCCTACATGTACAGGCTCTTAGTCATTTATGTAAAATATTAGTACATTGTATTTGCTTAAATTAAAGCTACAAAAATACAAATAAAAAAATAAAAAATAAAAAATTGCACGTGAAGACTCTTAAAAGACAGCCTAATGTGATAAGGCAAACTAAGCGACGGCCAAGTCTAAATATTTACCAGGCAATAAGGACAGTCATAAGGGCGACGCACGTGCACGTAGTTGGCATTTGTTTCCAAGAATTCCCACCCATCGCTCGGGTATTATTATGTCCTCGAGGACAGTGCGCATCTGAGTAAAAGTGAAAGCTGCTATTCCCGGGACAGCGCGTGCAGTAGTAACAGACAGCGCGTGTTTGAAGTGCTGAGACGGGCTGCGCGCCAACCTAATGGTTAAATATATGACCGGCAAATAACCCTACACGCGCAGGATTAAAAAGAACGCCATCGGCTCGCGCTCTGGAATCCTAAAGAAATTAATCAAGATGAAATTGCACGCACTAAAAACGTAGGAAGGAGAATCCGCCCGCGGCGTGTTTTCCGTTGCCCGACTAGGTGATGTCACCGTAAGTTTGGCTAAAACATCCGAAAAGGATGGGAGAAAAACACGCAGTAAAGGAAGTCTTCGGAGAGCGCAGTAAAACACCAGCGTGCGGAGGAGTGTCGCCGGGCGCACGGAGGAGAAATATATTCCCCTGAAGGTTGTAACTTAAAGAAGGACAATTACGAACACTCTGGATTAGCCTGCATACTTGATTTTTAAACAGTAATCGGGAGATATTTTGGATGGATGGATTAATGTGTACATCCCTGGATTTATTACTCGTTTGTGCCAGGTAGGAGAAGTTACTGTTTTATCGCGCAGCTGTGAATTAAAGGGCCTGACGAATCCTGAGCGCCGCAAAAAGTGGAAATGTATAAGTCTTAACGATTGTGCAACTATTTACTCTCCTTCTATGGCATTTACACATGATAAAACTGGTTACTTAGTCATACTTGCAAAGTAAACGAGTAACATCACATTACTTAGTTCTGGATCCCCCGGCGCCTCTGCCAGTGGGATTCTAGTTTTAACTGACGACTTTCAGATGCCTTCGCTCGCGCGCAGTATATTGTATGGATGTCGCGCGAATGCACAGGCGTCCTAAGCAACAACAGGTTGCTACGCGCGCGCCTTCTGCACGTGTACGGGCTCACATTACGGTGACGTGAATTGGAGTCTAAGCTGCGGAGCAGAGCTGAGTCTTTGGATCGAGTATCACGATGTATTTTCAGTAGTACTTATGAAGCAAGGCCTGTGTCGTAAGACCAACTTCAACGACTTTCGCAATCCGTGCCTCAGGCGTCATAACATGCTGCGCGCATCATGCTTCTGAAATGTTATTTTGCCAAGTCAATTTTTCCACTGTTCCCGACGGGGCCATATAAATCTTAAGCGTTCTAGCTATCATCCAGCATCGGGGTTACTATTAGGAATGCTGTGGCAATTTCGCAGTTCTTCCCTTTGCATAAATGCTGATATGGATCGCAGTATCTTTCTGTGGGACCAATCTCGCACATGTGCTGTAGAACTGTTCATGAGACCGTATCCCCAGCGCGCGCTCTGATCTTCTGCCAAGGAAAGGCCTCTTGCAGTTTTATTCTGAGGGATAAAGACATTACTGCCCGCAGGCCATCCGTTTTCCATTTAATTACATAAAGCATTGCTGAAATTCCGCATCTCTCTCTCTCTCTATCTCTGCTTGTGGGGCTGATTCAGTTGCGTTGTGTTTGCTTTCGGTGGTTCTGTTGTCAAACCACATCCCAAAAAACTTGGAGAGAAAAAAATGTGGTGAAGCAACACGTATGATGACAAACTCTGATGTAAAAAATATTGTTGCTCCGTCCTCCCACACATATTAAAACACAACCTCAGGAACACAATTTAACTCGAAGGTCTCTCACTGCTTGTTTCTGTCTTATCAGGTAGGAGTCAGGTGACACACCTGGTGGATGGGACCATGTGGATTTTTGCACTGTCAAACCTGCTCTTTTATAACATCCTTTTGCTGACCACTGGAGGCAGCAAAACACCAACAACAGATATTGTTGCCCCTTACACAGGTCTTACAGGTAATATAGCCCAAACAACTTGAACAGGTACTATAGCCCCTCACACAAGTCTTACAGACAGAATGTCCCCTGGCTCAATTTAAACAGGTATTATGCCTCGTCGCACAAATCTGTCACACACTTTAACCCCTCACACAGCTCTTCCAGATACCACAGCCCCTCATGCAGCTCTTACAGCTCTTACAGATACTATAGCCCCTTATGCAGCTCTTACAGATACTATAGCCCCTTATACAACTCTTACAGATACTATAACCCCTTATACAGCTCTTACAGATACTATAGCCCGTTATACAGCTATTACAGATACTATAGCTCCTTATACAGCTCTTACAGATAATATAGCCCGTTATACAGCTCTTACAGATACTATAGCTCCTTATACAGCTCCTACAGATACTATAGCCGCATATACAGCTCTTACAGATACTATAGCCCCATATTCAGCTCATACAGATACTATAGCCGCATATACAGCTCTTATAGATACTATAGCCCCATATTCAGCTCATACAGATACTATAGCCCCATATACAGTTCTTACAGATAATATGGCCCCTTATTCAACTCTTACAGATACTATAGCCCCTAATACAGCTCCTACAGATCATATAGCCCCATATACTGCTCTTACAGATAATATAGCCCCTTATACAGCTTTTACAGATACTATAGCCCCTTATACAGCTCTTACAGATACTATAGCTCTTTTTACTGCCCTTACAGATACTATAGCCCCTTATACAGCTCTTGCAGATACTATAGCTCCTCATACAGCTTTTACAGATACTATAGCCCCTTATACAGCTCTTACAGATATTATAGCCCCTTATGCAGCTCTTACAGATACTATAGCTCCTTATACAGCTCTTACAGATACTATAGCCCCTTATACAGCTCTTACAGATACTATAGCCCCTTATACAGCTTTTACAGATACTATAGCCCCTTATACAGCTCTTACAGATACTATAGCCCCTTATACATCTCTTACAGAAACTACAACCCCTTTTACAGCTCTTACAGATACTATAGCTCCTTATACAGCTCCTACAGATACTATAGCCCCATATACAGCTCTTACAGATACTATAGCCCCATATTCAGCTCATACAGATACTATAGCCCCATATACAGCTCCTACAGATAATATAGCCCTTTATTCAACTCTTACAGATACTGTAGCTCCTAATACAGCTCCTACAGATACTATAGCCCCTTATACAACTCTTACAAATACTATAACCCCTTATACAGCTCTTACAGATACTATAGCCCCTTATACAGCTCTTACAGATACTATAGCCCCTTATACAGCTCTTACAGATACTGTAGCTCCTTATACAGCTCCTACAGATACTATAGCCCCATATACAGCTCTTACAGATACTATCGCCCCATTTTCAGCTCATACAGATACTATCGCCCCATATACAGCTCTTACAGATAATATAGCCCCTTATTCAACTCTTACAGATACTATAGCCCCTAATACAGCTCCTACAGATCATATAGCCCCATATACTGCTCTTACAGATAATATAGCCCCTTATACAGCTTTTACAGATACTATAGCCCCTTATCCTATAGCTCCTTATACTGCTCTTACAGATACTATAGCCCCTTATACAGCTCTTGCTGATACTATAGCGCCTTATACAGCTTTTACAGATACTATAGCCCCTTATACAGCCCTTACAGATACTATAGCCCCTTATCCAGCTCTTACAGATACTATAGCTCCTTATACAGCTCTTACAGATACTATAGCCCCTTTATACAGCTCTTACAGATACTATAGCCCCTTATACAGCTTTTACAGATACTATAGCCCCTTATACAGCTCTTACAGGTACTATAGCCCCTTATACAGCTCTTAAAGATAATACAGCCCCTTATTCAACTCTTACAGATACTATAGCTCCTAATACAGCTCCTACAGATACTATAGCCCCATATACAGCTCTTACAGATAATATAGCCCCTTATACAGCATTTACAGATACTATAGCCCCTTATACAGCTCGTACAGATACTATAGCTCCTTGTACTGCTCTTACAGATGCTATTTCCTCTTATACAGCTCTTACAGGTACTATAGCTCTTTATACAGCTCTTGCAGATACTATAGCCCCTTATACAGCTGTTGCAGATACTATAGCTCCTCATACAGCTTATACAGATACTATAGCCCCTTATACTGCTCTTGCAGATACTATAGCCCCTTATACAGCTTTTACAGATACTATAGCCCCTTATACTGCTCTTGCAGATACTATAGCTCCTTATACAGCTTTTACAGATACTATAGCCCCTTATTCAGCTCTTACAGACATTATAGCTCATTATACAGCTCTTACAGATACTATAGCCCCTTATGCAGCTCTTACAGAAACTATAGCCCCTTATACAGCTCTTACAGATACTATAACCCCTTTTACAGCTCTTACAGATACTATAGCCCCTTATATAGCTCTTAAAGATACTATAGCTCCTTATAAAGCTCCTACAGATACTATAGCCCCATATATAGCTCTTACAGATACTAACGCCCCATATTCAGCTCATACAGATACTAAAGCCCCATATACAGCTCTAACAGATAATATAGCCCCTTATTCAACTCTTACAGATACTATAGCTCCTAATACAGCTCCAACAAATACTATAGCCCCATATACAGCTCTTACAGATAATATAGCCGCTTATACAGCTTTTACAGAAACTATAGCCCCTTATACAGCTCTTACAGATACTATAGCTCCTTATCCTGCTCTTACAGATGCTATATCCCCTTATACAGCTCTTACAGATACTATAGCTTTTCATACAGCTTTTACAGATACTATAGCCCCTTGTACAGCTCTTACAGATACTGTAGCCCCTTATCCAGCTCTTATAGATACTATAGCCCCTTATACAGCTCTTACAGATACTATAGCCCCTAATACAGCTCCTACAGATCATATAGCCCCATATACTGCTCTTACAGATAATATAGCCCCTTATACAGCTTTTACAGATACTATAGCCCCTTATACAGCTCTTACAGATACTATAGCCCCTTATACAGCTTTTACAGATACTATAGCCCCTTATACAGCTCTTGCAGATACTATTGCTTCTTATACAGCTTTCACAGATACTATAGCTCCTTATACAGCTCTTGCAGATACTATAGCCCCTTATACAGCTCTTGCAGATACCTTTGACCTTTATACAGCTCTTACAAATACTATAGCCCCTTATACAGCTCTTACAGATACTATAGCCCCTAATACAGCTTTTACAGATACTATAGCCCCTTATACAACTCCTACAGATACTATAGTCCCATATACAGCTCTTACAGATACTATAGCCCCTTTTACATCTCTTACAGATACTATAACCCCTTTAACAGCTCTTACAGATACTCTAGCTCCTTATACAGCTCCTACAGATACTATAGTCCCATATACAGCTCTTACAGATACTATAGCCCCATATTCAGCTCATACAGATACTATAGCCCCTTATGCAGCTCTTACAGATACTATAGCTCCTTATACAGCTCTTACAGATACTATAGCCCCTTATGCAGCTCTTACAGATACTATAGCTCCTTATACAGCTCTTACAGATACTATAACCCCTTTAACAGCTCTTACAGATACTATAGCTCCTTATACAGCTCCTACAGATACTATAGCCCCTTATACAGCTCTTAAATTTACTATAGCCCCTTATTCAGCTCTTTCTGATACAGCTGTTCTGAAAACACGTGATCAGAAACCTGTCACAGTAGCAGGCATTGCCTTTACATGCGCTTACACATCATACAGCATTTGTTTAGGTACGAACGAGAAATGAATTACCTGCTTCTTTGGCTGTACTGGCCAGGCTGCCATCACTCATCCTCTCTGTTATTTGCCTGTCTTTCCCTCAACTCTGTTTGTCCATCTGTCTCCCTCACGTGTCCGTCCATCTGCCCCTCTTCAGGTGTCCATTGCCCCCTGCTGCAGGTGGAAGACTGGGATCTGCCCCAGATGGCCAGGTCTAACCTCACAGGTGCTGATCGTGGATCAGTTCTAGTATAAGCTCATAATGAATAAGGTTTGGTTATGGAGCTGCAAAAGCTGAAATCTAGATCCGCACTTCTTCACTTCCAGATTTCATTCTGTATCTGCTGCTGCATGTGTTAAAGCATCTCGACACATTTCATTTGCCCATGTCATCTGCTCGTCTTCGTTCAGCCTGGGCTCTGAAACACGTATTGTGATGTAACGGGACTATTTGTCATTTCTGTGGACATTTTTCACGGCTGACTGCTCAGTTGCTTAGTATTTTTTTAATGATTTGTTCACTGGTAAATCAGATTGGTAGGCGATTGTTTTGCTTTTTGATCCTTTGATTAATTGACCGACAAGCTGATGACTGTTTAAATTAATTGGTTATTTGGTGTATAGGTTGAGTAAAAATTGATAGAATATTTGTTATTTTCTTGCATTTATGATTTATTTGTGTATTGGAGCGGTCTATAGGTGGATTTGTGATTCATAACTGTGTTAATTGATTGGTTCGCAATATTATTTGTGAGAGGTCAATGTTGATTGGTCTGTTGGAGGCCATAATTGGTCATTAGTTTGCTGATTGGCTGGCAGGATTTAATCTGGTGCAGCGCCTGTCTCTCTGGGAAACCCCAGAGGTGGAGAAGATGTGGACCCCTAAGGGCTTTGCGGTCCTGAGGCTGGGCAGGGTCTCAGTCGCCACGGCAACCAGGTAGGAGACAACCATCCTCCTTGCCTTTATGTAACACTTTCTCTCTCTGGGCCCATTCCATCGCTAATTTTAACAGAACATCCTCATCTACAGTGTCGCTGACCATAAATCAATCTAAGTCCCACTGGGCAAAATACCTGTGAATCCAGAGATATCTTGACCCCGTGTATTTCGTGACACGCTGTGTATTCAGATGTGTCCGGACCGTATTTACGGTAACATATTTTAAGGCACACAGGGTGACAGTATCGCATGTCCGCATGTCTGAGCAATGTAAAATTGTTAATGTGTCTTTCTGTCTGTGAAAGAGTTGCATGCCTGAGCAGAGTGAAAGTATAAAGGTGTTTCTGTGACTTAAAATGTAATGGTGCGCAAGTGCGCATAGTGGAGCTGAAAATCTGAGCAGTGTAAAGTATGAAGGTGTGTGCTTTTAGAAGTGTTGCTAATCTGATCAGAGTAAAGGTGTAAAGTGTGTGTGTATGTGCTTGTAAAATAGTTGCAGACCTGAGCAGTGTAAAAGTGTAAAACTGTGCATGTGCTTTTTAAAGAGTTTCATTGCTGAGCAGTGTAAAACTGTAGAGGTGTGCATGTGCTTGTAAAAGAGTTGCATGCCTGTGCAGAGTTAAAGTGTAAAGGTGTGCATGCGCTTGTAAAAGAGTTGCATGCCTGTGCAGAGTTAAAGTGTTAAGGTGTGCATGCGCTTGAAAAAGAGTTGCATGCCTGTGCAGAGTTAAAGAGTTAAGGTTTGCATGCGCTTGAAAAAGATTTGCATGCCTGCGCAGAGTTAGTGTAAAAGTGTGCATGTGCTTGTAAAAGAGTTGCATGCCTATGCAGAGTTAAAGTGTAAAGGTGTGCATGCGCTTGTAAAAGAGTTGCATGCCTGTGCAGAGTTAGTGTAAAAGTGTGCATGTGCTTGTAAAAGAGTTGCATGCCTGTCGGAGTTTAAGTGTAAAGGTGTGCATGCGCTTGTAAAAGAGTTGCATGCCTGTGCAGAGTTAGTGTAAAGGTGTGCATGCGCTTGTAAAAGAGTTGCATGCCTGAGCAGTGCAAACCCCCGAGGCCCCGGCCCCGGTTGGAGCAGATTGCAGCTTGCCCTTGTTTGGAGTGGCAGTGCTCCCAGCACAGAACTGAAACCCTGAGAATCAGACCCTGGAGAGATAAACTCAGCTGCCAGATGTTGACAATCCCTCCACAGTTTAAAAGAGAGGGGTACAAAGAGAGAGAAAAAGAAAAGAGTGATAGATGAAGAGATGAGCGTGTGGAGAGGGGTGGGGCTGTCCTGCTGCTGTGGTAACAGGGAGAAAACAGGAGGAATATTCCGAGGAAAGCTGTTAGTTCTGACAGGCCTAAGCCACATTTATTATTGTGTCAGTTAAATTACTGCAGGGACGTATTTGAGACATACCACTATTTGTGCATTTGCCCACGTCAATGTGAGCATGTGTATCTGTGTTTGCGGTTTTTCTTGCGTTTGTTTCATGAGTGTTTGAGTCTGGATGCATTTGTGTGTTCATTAGTCTGTAAGAGTGTGTGGGCATGTGTGTTAAAGTGTACATAAGTGAGCGGGTGTGTTTGTAATGCATGTCAGTGGCATCTGCTAAGCTGAGAATCAGGGACAATGACAACATACCATTAAACTTCAACCATTTACTTGTTGCTAATCTTTGGTTTCTTTGTAATTTAAGCATCATGAAGCGCAGCCTTTAAATTACATTTACTCTGACCGAACTGCGATTTTGTGTTGAAATGACACGTTCTATTTCTCACCTTACCTCAAAAAGGAGAACAAGCCACCCATGCAAATGTTGTGTAATGTTGACAATGTAATGTTTGTGTTTATTTGTGTGTGAGTGTGTTTTTATATTTTGTGTATACACTGTGTGCGTTTATACTGTGTGAGTGTGTGTGTGTGTGTGTGTGTATTTAGTGAGAGTGTGTATGTAGTGTGCATGAATGTGTATATAGTGTACATGAGGGTGTGTATATTGTGTATGTAAGTAAGTATGTTGTGCAAGGGTCAATGTGAGTGTGTGTGTGTGTAGTGAGTGTGTGCATTTGTATGTATATGCAGTGTGTATGTGTGAGTGTTTGTGTGTGTAAATATGCAGTATACACAGTGAGGGTTTGTGTGCGTGTATGGTGAGTTGTGTTTGTGTTTTGTGTGCATGTGTTGTGAGTGTGTGTGTGTGTGTGTGTGTGTGTGTGTTAGAGGTGGGCAGTAGACCATCAACGTCACTGGTGTCACGTTATGCCACGACATGGATTTTTCTATACCGTGATAACACCAACGTGTCTCCATCTTTAGCAAGCACTTGGAGATTTACTTGCCACAGCACAATGAAATAACATTACACCACAGATTAAAATAAGGACCTCTAGTGGCGACAAAAAACACTTAACAGTACTAGCAGCTGTCTCAATGTATTGAGGTCAAAAGTAGACTGAGGAGCAAAATATCTAATTTATATTCTTCCCTGCATCATATGGCACCCAATCAATACTACTTTCAGTCAGCCAAAGGTCTGCCAATCATTTTTATGGCACATTTGAAGTGACCGTCATTAGGTTTTTATAAAAATAACCTTTATTGAGGTCTCTGCAGGTTGTCCTTCTGGTGTTGCTATGTAACAACGGGTTGACAATCACGACTGCTTTTTTCCTGTCCCCAATGAGCCATCATTACCGTGCAGGCTAGCGCTGTGAGAAAACTGAGGATACCATGAATTAAAACTAAAACAAGTGTTCACTAATTTAACAGTGCTGTGTTTGTTTTAAGATTTTGTTGGCAGAATGGTTTGTGTTCCTTTTTGGGTCCCGATAACCATAAAATTGCCATTAAGCCGCTAACGAAACTATCGCAATCGCGATAATATTAACAGCCAACCCATGTACGAGCTCAGTTTTGACCAAGCTGGCCAGTGTTTAGCCAGAGGTAATGAAGGTGACGTGTTGACGGGAGCAAATTGATTCAGTGAATTCAGTTTGGTAGAA
>CM056573.1:184892921-184977921 GCA_029721435.1 Gymnothorax reevesii | reverse complement strand
TGCTTGATGTACAACTTAAGTTGTTCAACAGTCTGGGGTCTCCGTTGTCATGTTTTACGCTTCATAATGCGCCACACATTTTCAGACAGGTCTGGACTACAGGCAGGCCAGTCTAGTACCCGCACTCTTTTACAACAGAGCCATGCTGTTGTAACATGTGCAGAATGTGGCTTGGCATTGTCTTGCTGAAATAAGCAGGGGCGTCCATGAAAAAGACGTTGCTTGGATGGCAACATATGTTGCTCCAAAACCTGTATGTACCTTTCAGCATTAATGGTGCCTTCACATGTGTGAACTTGCCCATGCCTTGGGCACTAATACACCCCCATACCATCACAGATGCTGGCTTTTGAACTTTGCGCCTATAACAGTCCGGACGGTTCTTTTCCTCTTTGGTCCGGAGGACACGACGTCCACAGTTTCCAAAAACAATTTGAAATGTGGACTCGTCAGACCACAGAACACTTTTCCACTTTGCGTCAGTCCATCTTAGATGAGCTTGGGCCCAGCGAAGCCAGCGGCGTTTCTGGGTGCTGTTGATAAATGGCTTTTGCTTTGCATTGTAGAGTTTTAACTTGCACTGGCAGATGTAGCGACGAACTGTGGTTACTGACAGTGGTTTTCTGAAGTGTTCCTGAGCCCATGTGGTGATGTCCTTTACACTCTGATGTCAGTTTTTGATGCAGTACTGCCTGAGGGATCGAAGGTCACGGGCATTCAATGTTGGTTTTCGGCCTTGTCGCTTACGTGCAGTGATTTCTCCAGATTCTCTGAACCTTTTGACGATATTACAGACCGTAGATGATGAAATCCCTAAATTTCTTGCAATAGCTCATTGAGGAATATTGTTTTTAAATTGTTCGACAATCAGCTCACACATTTGTTCACTAAGTGTTGACCCTCGTCCCATCCTTGTTTGTGAATGACTGAGCATTTCAGGGAAGCTGCTTTTATACCCAATCATGGCACCCACCTGTTCCCAAGTAGCCCGTTTACCTGTGGGACGTTCCAAATAAGTGTTTGATGAGCATTCCTCAACTCTCTGTCTTTTTTGCCACTTGTGCCAGCTTTTTTGAAACATGTTGCAGGCATCAAATTCCAAATGAGCTGATATTTGCAAAAAATTACAAAGTTTACCGGTTCGAACATTAAGTAACTTGTCTTTGCAGTGTATTCAATTGAATATAGGTTGAAAAGGATTTGCAAATCATTGTATTCTGTTTTTATTTACGATTTACACAACGTGCCAACTTCACTGGTTTTGGGTTTTGTACATCACAAAGTTATTAGGCGTTTTCCTATGCACAGAAATTACGGCTTGCCTTTCGAAGATTCCGAACGCATGTAGCTCATAAAACGGCATTATTTTCCATTTTTTTTTGTGGCTTATTGCCATAAAAGTATTTTACCTGTCAGTATGGTTTGATAAACGTAAGATTTCTCCCTCATGTGATGTATTTGTTTCAATCCGAAAAACCACTGCCTATGATTAAATCAAGAGCCATCTAACAATTAATTACGCCGCAGAAAATGCTAAAATGAGAGATTGAGATCAAAATTGAGATATATGCAGTACCAGTCGAAAGTTTGGATATAGCCACATTTTTCTTACATGTTAAATAAAGAAGAAGGCACTCTTTATTTGACAAAAAAAAAATCTAATTCTTAAATCCATCCAACTAACCAGCATTTGCTGTCATATTTGCGGAGCATACTCACTTACCGGTATAGCCGCTACGCCGGTCAAAATCAAGTCCTGGAATATGGCTCTATGGGTTAATTGCCATGATATCTTGGATTTAAATTTGCCAGATTTTGGAGATAGCGCTTTGTTTTCGACTTATAGCTCTATTTGACACTTCCATAGACTCCAACAGGAATTGAGGAATGCGGAAGTAATGCATGTCATGGGGAAAGCAATTGTTCCAAACAATGAATAGTTCCAGCGCTGACCTCCATTCATTTTCATTGGAACACACTTGCAGGTAAGTTTATCAAATGACTGCATTTTTGGGAAATTTGTGGCATTAGCTGACCCCTAATGAATTTTGTTTTTAGCATTTTCTGTACTCAGCTTTAGTTTATGTTGATCGTCAGATAACAACCTGTTAAATTCATACTGAAGCTAAAGTAGATGACATGAGCAGCTCTTAACGATCTAGCATAATCAGATGTCATTTGTCGTTCATTTAGCTACCTTAAATTAATTGCAGTTATTGGTGTTCATTTGAGTACAAAGTTTATATTCACTCATTAGATTCGCTAATAGTTTCAACCGCATTAGCGTACCTGATTTTGGGACATACTTGTCACTGCTGTAAGCACCAAGGCATCAGCACCTTCAGTGCTTTCATTTACGTGAGCAGTTATATGGCCATAACGAGTTTGCTGCTCAGCGGCCGTCTATAAGCTGCCAAAGATGTGCTGCTCCTGCAGTTTGCTCCTCATCGACCTTCTTTGCCCAATAAGTTCCAAAACAGCTCGTCTTTAATTAAATTTGGCTGTTGGAAAATGTAAGGAGCTTGTTTGTCTGCTTACTTGGCAAAATATGGCTTCTTTGAGAATTCCGAAATTTTGGACACTATCCAAACAAGAATATTGTTCTCTTTTAACTTCTGCTTGTTAACCTTTTACCGGATTCAATTTGAGGTTATATAGAATAGTTAAACCATTTAAATTTCTCAAAAAACAGAGTGCTGTGACATTCGCAAAGCGTGTCCAAACTTTTGACTGGTAACCAAGTAGAATGTGGAGTGGCTAACCTAATAAGCAAACAAATGGCTATGGCAAGGTGCTGGAAAATTCGAGACAGCAGACTTCTAACGTGTTCTGAACTCCTTCAGCCTGGGAATCAGGAGGATCATGGGACGTGCAGTTTTTGGACTACAAAGAGGATTAGCATGGTGGCAGAAAATTAAAATGATTTTAATTATACCTGATTCCGGTCAAGAAAAATTATATTTGTTTTTAGCTGGAAATATAATGCAAAATCTCAAAAAAAGGTGGAGGCTTGAAAACAATGGGAAGTGATTCCAAAGTGAACTTAAATAAATAAATTTAAATTAAAGGGGAATGGGAAACTTAATGGGAAACTTTACTTCCGACAACAGCGTGACGTCATTACTTTACAACTCTATTACTGTTTTCCCCTGGTTTCTGTCATAATGAAAATTACTGTTCTGTATTCTCTGTTCATAATGCAAATCCTGTCCCTCAATGCTACCCCCCCCTCTCTCTTTCCCTCTCTCTCTCTCTCAAATTCAAATAAGCTTTATTTGTATGACAAGTGAACTTGTGTTGCAAAAGCACTTGGAAACATAAATGTCAAATAAAACTCACAATTACATGTACTAATTGACTAATACAAATGAGCATTTGAATCAATCATAATAAAAATAGTAACAACAATTGTTTTGTTGTCTAAAAATGTAACAAATATGTTACAAACTTCACACAATAAGTGCAGTATAGCATGCTCTCTCTCTCTCTCTCGCTCTTTTTCTCTCTCGATACTATACTATACTATAAAATGATGCATGACGTGGAAGCGTTTACCAGGATGTGGTGTATTAGAGGGGCAGTTTGTGTCACAGAAGATGAGATTGAAAGACAGTTGGGGTGATGGGGCTGTAGTTTGTAGCCTCCTTGTTTTCTCCTGCTTTGGTTTTGGTGTGTTTCTTTATTAGTGCGTTTTTCTGTGTGATCTTTTTGCATTTTCATTTTTTCTTTTTTACTTTTTGCGTGGGCAGGGGTGGGTCTGTAAGTAGGGGATGGGTGAGGGTTAAAGGATGTGTTAACTGTGTTATGTTCTAATAAAGGGACATCAAAAGTCAAAAGTCTCTCTCTCTCTCTCTCTCTCTCTCTCTCTCTCTCTCTCTCTCTCTCTCTCTCTCTCTGTCTCTTCTCCAGCTGGATGTTCAGCAGGTGATGTTGTTCTGTGACCCCTCCCTCGCCGAACTGGAGCTGTGCTGTGAGGTTCCTGGATGCTGGGTGAGTGTGTGTGTGTGTGTGTGAGAGAGAGAGAGAGGGAGTGTGTCAGGATATGCATGTGATAGAGTTGTTGTCAGTGCAATTTGTGTGTATGTGTGTGTGGTTCATAAAGCCAGCTCATTTTACAGTGGAAGATGTCTGCAAATACAGCAGACATCACGTTAGTAACATTACGTGATGTGCTTGCTGTCAAATAATCGTCACATGGAAAGATATAATGAGGCTTGTTCAACAAAAATGAATGTGTACTTTGTTCAGAAAAATACGCAAGCAAACTTGAATAATTTGCGATAATAATCAATTGTGATTGATTAGTGAAAAAATAAATACATAATAAACAGGATAGGAAGTTGGTAGTTTGGCCAAGGTGATGGGTTAAATGCAGCGCGTTCCTGTACTTAAAGCGTTTTCCTCTTGCATCTGTTTTCTTATTCGGACCGTGTTGCTGTATTTACAGCGTTTTTCTTTTGCATCTGTTTTCTTATATGCATCGCGTTTCCGTATTTGCATGTCGTTTCTGTATTTGCATCTCGTTTTTGTATATGCAGCGCGTCGTTTATGTATATGCATCTCGTTTCTGTATATGCAGCGCGTTTGTACCTGTCGGCCACCGTATAATTCAGTTCAAGCTAAATTTTAACTCTTTTTGCGCTGTTTTGTTGGTATGAATTAGTTATCGCATGAGGTTTATGCTCCTGGTCCCTTTCTGTGTTGAGTTTCTAGGAATGGGTGATTCGTATGTGCTTTTTTGGTAAAGCGATTATGACTCTGGATCTTTCTTTCACCGTCTATGGTTGTAGCTTCCTAGGCTCTGGGCCAGTAGGGCATTAGGGATGTTTACATATTGAATATTCTCGAATGTAGCTGAACTATCCAATCAGAGTGAAGCTCACTTAAATGCCGGATATTCATTAGGGAACTCACCTTTCAGTGATGCTAAAAAGGTCATCAAATAAGCGATTCAAGGCACTTTTCCCACAAATAATGGTATGAATATGATAGCAGGGCATTGGCGATTAACAAAAAATGCTGGGATATGTGTGGAATGGCCAAGTTTAAGTGAAAGACTACCTTTCTCTGCGGGGAACTGCAAACCAAAGAACTGTCATTTAGGAGTCACTAAATACTTTATTGCTAGTTTAATTTAAAAAAAAAAAACTCGGCTGAAAGATAAATGCTTAAATATCTGGATCAAAACATGAAATCCATCATTCCTACAGCTTTTCAGCAGCAGGAGGTGAAAAAAGCTCTGACTGAAAACCCAAAGCGTCTACTTTCCCCTGACTGTTCTGACGTCCAACGGCCAAACACACCGTTATTTTAAGGACCTGTGAAATAAAACAAATTCCCTGCTATTTAACCAAACAAACACAATTACTGTGTTTTTAACACTCAGACATCTTTCGATTCTGCTGGGATAAGACAACATAGCATGTATAAATGGCTAACTGTGAAATCTGTTCAGAACAAAGTCTACAGTTAGAGTTTTATGGCCAGCAAAAATGTCTATCCACTATACTGAACTCCAGCAAAAATCATACAAGAGGCAGGCGACGGTTCACCCTTTCATATAGCGCTTGAGTAGTCACGAATGAATATACACAGATCAGTATGTGTACTTTTCCTGAAGGAATAAATGAGATGGAATATGTGTATATAACCAACTGAACATGCATAGTAATAAAGCAATGATGCCAGCTAGGCTAACCATATAAACTAGAATATAAATTAGCTTAACATGCTAGCAGTGTGCAATGATCAAATCTGCTACACAATCTTTCAAAAAGTAACATGCAATATATCAATTTCAATATCGTAACAATAATACCTGTAGATAAGTCACGTTTCACTCACGCAAACTTTGTAGAAAAGAAATTAGTGGTGAAATCCACCATTACGCGGGGGGGAACAGAAGCTGTGGAAAGCCGCTTTCATACCGGACGCAGAACGAATTTTTCGCACAACAGATTTCATTCGAAGTCAATGCAAAGGTTGCATCTAATTTGTCATGCAAATGATTCGTCCCGTGTCCGGGGTGAAAGCAGCTTAATACGAACATTGTAATGCAGTGATTGTCACACTGGCAATGACGACGACAAATCATCAAACCAGATCGGTAGTTCTAGCAATGCATAGCACACATTGCCCATTTAATGTGCAGTTTTACAACAAAGTTGCAAGACATAAATAAGTTTACAACGCGCACATTAGAGATTAAACCCGGACAGTTGCCTATCAAATCTTTGTGTGGGCAGTTAAACTCCAGAGTGGGAGAGAACCTGCGAGAACATGAATATTCAATTTGCGGAGTTACGTAACACCGCAGGACGTTTCTTTGGGTGTAAATTCTCCGCCTTTTTATTCGCAAAAACCTATACTTCAAGTGGTGTCGGAGTTCAAGAACCAGGACTTGTCACAAAATGATTATGGACCTACCATATTCAAATACAAACAGATAGGTCAATTTTCTTGCAGAATGGGCTCTTTAAATGAGTGATGTTTTAAGCGAGGGAGAGTTAGAGAATGAAAGATTTGGAGAAAGAGGCGCAGTCATGTGGATTTGATTCTCGCAGAGAATGTGCATGGCTGCCCTGTGTACAGAGCCAAGCTGCTGCTTTTTATTCATAGTGGCTGCCAGAGATTCATCAATCATGTGAGGAGCAGATCTGTCTGACTGTGACACTAACACAGCGTCTGTCATCATGGTTTAAATCACTCACAATAATCAGGCCATCATCTCCATGGTCAAAATCGCCCACAGTAACCCAGCCGCTGTCTCCATGGTCTAAATCATTCACAGTAACCTGGCCATCATCTCATTGGTCGTAATCACTCACAGTAACCAGGCCATTGTCTCCATGGTCTAAATCACTCTCAGTGACGAGGCCATCGTCTCCTTGGTCGTAATCACTCACAGTAACCAGACCATTGTCTCCATGGCCTAAATCACTCACAGTAACCAGGCCACCATCTCCATGGTTTAAATCACGCACAGAAACCCAGCCGCCGTCTCCATGGTTTAAATCAAACACAGTGACCAGGCAACTGTTGCCATGGTTTAAATAACGCAACAGTAGCCCAACCTATGTCACATTGGTTTAAATTACACACAATATAATCAGTTTCACGTACACCAACCACGCAATCATTGCCATGGACCAAATCACTGCAAAGAGAATAACAGAGCAGCATCTTCATTGTTTTAATCACAGGCAGTTACCTGGCTGAAATAAATACAGTTTAAATCACATGGTAATCAATCCGCTGTCACTGGTGGCATTGAACCTGGCCTTTGATGGTCAAACCTCGCATAGTGAAATTTCAATGACTTCTATCACCAAAACTACTATAGATCCAGCTTAGGTTTGTACTGTGGGCATATAGGGAAGTCATGTATGAAGTTTTATTTGGTGACCTTGAACTTGATCTTCTGTGACCTTCAATGGCCAAACTTTACAGTGAAATTTCAATTACTTCTATCCCTAAAAAGGTTACAGAGAGAGCCTAAGTCTGTACCACAGACATAAAGGATGTCACACATTAACTTTCATTGGGTGACATTCAACTTCACTGTTGGTGACCTTCGATGGTCAAACTTGACATAATACAATTGCAATGACTTGTATTGCCAAAATGGCCACAGATGGAGCATTGGTTTGTATTAGAGACATATAGGAAGTCATACAGCATATGAACTTTCATCTGGTGACCTTCATATTGACCTTCGAAGGTCAAATGTGACCTAGCAAAAACTCAATGACTTGCGTTGCCAAAATAGTCACAGATGGAGCATAGGTTTGTGTTACTGATATCTAGGTAGTCACATTTCAACTGTCATTTGGTGACATTCAACGTGACTGTCAGTGACCTTTGAGGGTCAAACTCAACAGTGAAATTACAATGACTCGTTTCAACAAAATGGTCACAGATTGAGCCAAGGTTTGTATAGAGACATAATGAAGTCCATATGCTGACCTCAACTTGACCTTCTGTGACCTTCAAAGTTCACAATGGAATTATTGAATTTTCAATTACTCGTATCACCAAAACTGCTTTAGAGCTTAGGATTGTATTACAAGAGGTCTTGTAAATGTATGTGGACTTTTATTTAGTGACCTTGAAATTGACATTAAATGATTTGAATGTCAAACTTTACACAAAATTTTCATAACTCGTATTATCATTATAAGATTGCTTGCCAATTAGCTACATGACCCTTGGTCCTATTTTTTGTTTCCAGACCAGATTTCTCATAAAGTTGACAGCAGGCTTTCAGAATTGCTTTTGTAGCTCGGCCTTGTTATCAAGTTGTGCCCTTTGAGTGTTTTGTTGATCTGTGACCTTTGACCTTTTTCATATGACCTTGACCGCTTTTGCACAATTTTGAGCTTTCTTTAGAAACATCGGATCTTTTAATGTAGCATATCAGAAACTGCGACGTTAATGTCAAGGAAACCAATGCAAGCGTTAAAATTGACCCAAGACATCTATGTTATATTTTTGAGGCCAGGAAAGGGGTTGTGTTGCCCTGCTCTAGCTGTGGAATAAGGTGTGTTTTTTAGGGTTTGGATGAAAACATCCATGCTAGATCTCCAGGAAAAGGGTTGGGCAGCCCTGCTTTAGCTGTTGAGTGAGGTGTGCTTTGTTAGGGTCAGGTGAAAACCTACAGGATGGAAGATGTCCGGGAGCAGGGTTGGGCTGCGTTGGTATGTAGGGAGCGGGTGTGAGGGCGCGGTGTTAGCAGGGTCCAGGCTTGTTTTGGGTGTGGTTTTGGGTGAAGTTTTAGTCATAGAGCGATCCGCATGATGACTCATCACCTCCCCCACCTTCCTCTTTCCACAGTGCCCCTCCAGCGCCATGAAGAACCGACGAGACACAGGCAGCAGTTTCCAAGGCAACCAACTTGTGCTAGAACCTCGCTCCAGAACCCAGGTATCATTGCCTCTTTTCCCAGAGAGCACATCTGACCTGTAGATGATGAGTGCCTTGTCTGAAATGGTTAACTTGCCTACAACTGCGTTCATCAATCGTATGCGCTGGATCAGACGGTTGTTTACTTCGTAGTCGGCGGCGTGGCCACACTCAAAAACACTTGAAATGCACGCATACTCTGAATCATTAGGTTGCCTCCATGGTTCTCCTGAGTGCGTGCAGGTCTGAGAATACTCTGTCAACAGCGAGCGCTGTCTCATTTTACTGAGATATGACAGCTCACTGCACACACTGTCCAACCTGTCCTCTGTTCTCTCTGCCTGCGGTACGACAGATGCGTCATAACATGTGTACCCATGTAATACGAGTTCAAATGAACTTCTTCTTCGGGACTATGGCGTGTAGTAGGTTAGTTCCCGTTGAGCCCCTTTGGGGGCCCCTTTGTTCTTTTTGCAAAATCGGACTCAGTTAATTCCTGAATACTAGAATACGCTGGTCAAGTTTCATGACCATATGTTAAGTGACAACAGAGGAGTAGCACTTCATAGTTAGAGTCCAGCCAAGAACAACAACCAGAAGAAGAGGAACAAGAAGGAGAGGAGACTGATTGGGTGCATCTCAAAGCCGAGGCTGCATCCTCCGAAGGCTGCATTTATAGGGGTCGTCACTGAAAGCTATCGGTCAAACTGACGTAATGTCATTTCATCTCCAGTTAAGCAGTTTTGGTTTAGTCACGAGTCGTCACTGGTTTCCCTAATCATAACCGTAACTCTAATCTGTCACCCTAAACCACACCCTAAATTTAACCTTGTTCTTTATCCTAAATGTCAGTTTGGAGGATGGAAATCAGAGATGACCTCTAAAGATGCAGCCTTTGAAGGATGCAGCCCACGCTTTGAGATGCACCCAATGTGTTTTTGGTCCTCGTTTTGCGATAAAAAGCACCTGCATCCTCCTCTATGTTCCTTTTTGTCAGTGATTGGACACAAAGCAGGCTCCAACTCGTCTTCGGTGCGGGATCAGTTAACTGCTTTAACTTCACTGCCCTGGACTTTCTGCGGGATTTTCTCTGGCATGCCTTCTGAGCTATAGAAGCTCTGCACCTTTTAATACATAATTTCTCACAGCCTGTTCCCATTTAAAATCGCCTGATTAACAATCAAACGATTTGTTTACTGAATAATCAAGACCGATACATGAGCCTATAATTATTAAGAAATCATTAAATATGAAATGACAAGGAGATCACCTGTAAGCTATGGTGTCAATGTATAATACACGTGATATTGTAAGTATGGTGATAATACAAGTAATTAATAGATTGAAAACTTACTAAGTATCGCATCTCTTGTTTTCAGAATCTTTTCCGCAGTGTAATGTATTTTAACTGATTCAGAATGGTTTCAGTGTTAAAAAGAATATATTTAAAATGGGAAAAATCTTCTTCAGTATATTCGAATTACAAACACAGGCACAAGCCAAGCTAATGTATGTGCCATTTTATGAGCCGCAGGAATTCAGAATCTTTGAAAGTCATTTTAACGTTTTAGTCATAATTAAAGTGTATGGGGAAAATCCTGATAACTGCGTGATGTAATGAGCAATAATGCCAGCTAAAAACTAATTTGCTGTTCATTCCACTGATTAGTCTTTGCAAATGAGCAAATTATTTTTTGGTTGTTAATTCAATGTGTAGGGTTTTACTTGGGTGGCAGGTGCACTCTTTAAGCCACGATGCAGTGATAAAAAAGCACAAAATTACCTATGTATTTTCTTTAAGGAATTAATGCAAAATCCTGGGGCCGGTTGCATAAACTTAGTTTCAGGCTGGTTTTCACTGTAGACTGGTCTTTAATTGTCCAGTTGGACTAGTCTAATTAAGACTGTCTGTTGCATAAAGCTTAAGACTGACTTAATTTGAGGCAGAAAAATTAGCCACCTCTCCCCCTAGCTAACTCTGAGATGAGAGCTTTGATGCCATGGCAAAACTTTGTTAGAACACCTGTTAGAGGACACAAAGATACGGCAATATTTATTGTTTTTCTAACAAAAAGGGACAAAAAATGTTTTACATTGGAAACAGGATTATCAGCTCTGTTTTTTATTTTTATTTGTTCATTTAGCTTCATAGTTTTGGAGGGGGTCCGCTCCGGTGGCTGGATTTTTTTCTCTTCCATATTTCCATCTTAAGATGCTTTCACACAGGCCGCGAAAGGAATTTTGTGCACGACAGATTACATTCAAAGTCAATGCAAAGACGCGAAACACGTGTATTTACGGCTTTGCAGTGACTTTGAATGTAATCTGTCGAGTGAAGAATTACTTTGCCTCTGGTGTGATAGTGGCTTTTGATTTTTGCACCATTTTTTTAAATGTTTTTGAACATCTTTCACGGTTCTCACAACTGTCGATACTGTTTGCGTTTTCTGTAATTTTCTCCTCTAACTTGATGACGTGTCAAATTTCCGTACCGTTCATTAAAACTACTGTATAAAATACTTTTTTTGGCATTATACTCCTCCAGCTAACAAAGGTTTTCTCTTGCGCTGAAGTGTGGTGATCTCCCGCTGCCACTGAGCGTCTCTATTGTCTCCGCCATGTTTTTCTCCTCTGTTTAGTGTCTTATTTTTCCCATGATACATAGCGCAACCGGCTATTTAAGTCAGTCTTAAATAAGTCACTCATAGACAGGTTTCATGCAACAGGCTTATTTAATTGTCTATAGCAAGTCTGACTTAAAATTACATTTAAGTCAAAGACTTAAGGTTCGACATTTAAGTCGAAACCTTTGGTAATGTAATAAATGAATTACTGTTGCATCGAGGCTATGAGAGCACGACTGGTCTTCATCACATTTGTATTTTCACCCAGCCCCGCAGGTATATATTCCCTCCCTCTCCTGTTGATGAAAAATAAATGGTTTGGAGTTAACATGCCTTATAAGGTGAGGTTACTAAAAGATTTTCAATATGTCTGACGGCACGGCGCAGAAAATTCCGGGCGGAAGAACCACAGAAACCTGTGAGGTTTTATTTGGGTGGGGATTTATTTCAGTGAGGTTTTAATTGGGTGGGGATCTATCTCTGTGAGGTTTTAACTGGGTGGGGATTTACCTCTGTGAGTTTTTAACTGGGTGGGGATTTACCACTCTGAGGTCTTACTTGGGTGAGGATTTACCCCTGTGAGGTTTTATTTGGGTGGGGCTTTACCTCAGTGAGGTTTTAACTGTGTGGGGATTTACCTCCGTGAGGTTTTAACTGGGTGGGTACATACCTGTTTGAGGTTTTACCTGGGTGGGGATTTACCTTGTGAGGTTTAATTTGGGTGGAGATTTACCTCTGTGAGGTTTTACCTTGGTGGGGATTTACCTCTGTGAGTTTATTAATGGGTGGGCATTTACCTCTCTGGGGTTTTAACGAGGTGGGAATTTACCTCTGTGAGGTTTTATTTGAGTGGGGATTTATCTCAGTGAGGTTTTAACTGGGTGGGGATTTACCTCTGTGAGGTTTAAACCGGGGTGGGGAATTAGGTCTGTGAGGTTTTATGGGTGGGGCTTTACCTCAGTGAGGTTTTAACTGGGTGGGGATTTACCTCTGTGAGGTTTTAACTGGGTGGGGATTTACCTCTGTGAGGTTTTACCTTGGTGGGGATTTTCCTCTGAGATCTTACCTGGGTGGGGATTTACCTCTGTGTGGTTTTACCTGGGTGGAGATTTACCTCTGTGAGGTTTTACCTGGGTGGAGATTCTCCTCTGTGAGGTTTTAACTGGGTGGAGATTTACCTGGGTTGGGTGGTGGGTGGTTTATAAGAGGGGCAGCTTGTTGCCTGAGACCTTGAAGGCTGCTGGTAGTGATAAGATCAGTGCAGCTGTAGGACTCTTGAGCGAGGTCCTGATCCCCACATAACGTCTGCTTAGACAATCTACCGTAAGTCGCTTTGGATAAATCCATCAGATAAATAATGGCAATGTAATGCCTGCAATCCACAGTACTGCACTATACGCGGTAATACTCTGGAAAAAATAAGTCTTTCCTTTTTCCAGTGTCATCAGTAGTGTTTTTTGTATAAAATCTAGGTAGATTTTAATCCTGTCTTCATAACAAAGGTGGAAATTCTACATTCAGAGAGCAAAACTCCTGCCCAGATTTGATTTGTTGATGGGCATGATTCTGTACTAATCAGTGAAATGCACTGTGTACAGATCACATGGCAGGATGTTTGCTGTCGGGTCCTTGAACTGCACTTGTGGAGTTGAAGTCCCTGGGCCAGATTGCCATGTCTCTCTGGGTTGAGATGCACAGAGAGACATAGTACTGCTCCAGAGGGGGCCTGGGCTTCTGGGCTCTGCCACAGCTGAGACTGAGCACTGTATCAGGGGGACGCTGCAGGGGCTTATAATCCTGTGCAGTGCTGAAAAAGTGTGTGAGCGAGGAACAGAGTGATGAGGAATCGCTGGGGCAGATGACTGTGTGATTTACTGTGTGTGTGTGTGTGTGTGTGTGCTTTTGTGAGTTTCTGTGCGTTTTTTATCTCTGCTGGTTTTAGATGTTGAAATGAAGGCCAGGTGTGTGGTTTGGAAGCTGTAAGGATTTATGGGAGAGCTGGATGTACAGTGGGGAGAGGGGGATTTACAGCTTGGCCTGGAGTATGGGAGAGACAACATGAGTAGGTGTGTTTGGGTCTGTATCATGGAGAACATGAGTATGTGTGTTTGGGTCTGTATCATGGGGAACAAGAGTATGCATGTTTGGGTCTGTATCATGGGGAACATGAGTATGCATGTTTGGGTCTGTATCATGGGGAACATGAGTATGCATGTTTCGGTCTGTATCAGAGAGAACATGAGTATGTGTGTTTGGGTCTGTATCATGGAGAACATGAGTATGTGTGTTTGGGTCTGTATCAGAGAGAACATGAGTATGTGTGTTTGGGTCTGTATCATGGGGAACATGAGTATGCATGTTTGGGTCTGTATCATGGAGAACATGAGTATGTGTGTTTGGGTCTGTATCATGGGGAACATGAGTATGCATGTTTCGGTCTGTATCAGAGAGAACATGAGTATGTGTGTTTGGGTCAGTATCAGAGAGAACATGAGTATGTGTGTTTGGGTCTGTATCATGGAGAACATGAGTATGTGTGTTTAGGTCTGTATCATGGGGAACATGAGTATGTGTGTTTGGGTCTGTATCAGAGAGAACATGAGTCTGTGTGTTTGAGTCTGTATCAGAGAGAACATGAGTATGTGTGTTTGGGTCTGTATCATGGAGAACATGAGTATGTGTGCTTGGGTCTGTATCATGGGGAACATGAGTATGTGTGTTTGGGTCTGTATCATGGAGAACATGAGTGTGTGTGTTTGGGTCTGTATCAGAGAAAACATGAGTCTGTGTGTTTGGGTCTGTATCATGGAGAACATGAGTATGTGTGTTTGGGTCTGTATCAGAGAGAACATGAGTATGTGTGTTTGGGTCTGTATCATGGGGAACATGAGTATGTGTGTTTGGGTCTGTATCATGGGGAACATGAGTATGTGTGTTTGGGTCTGTATCATGGAGAACATGAGTGTGTGTGTTTGGGTCTGTATCAGAGAAAACATGAGTCTGTGTGTTTGGGTCTGTATCATGGAGAACATGAGTATGTGTGTTTGGGTCTGTATCAGAGAGAACATGAGTATGTGTGTTTGGGTCTGTATCATGGGGAACATGAGTATGTGTGTTTGGGTCTGTATCATGGGGAACATGAGTATGTGTGTTTGGGTCTGTATCATGGAGAACATGAGTATGTGTGTTTGGGTCTGTATCATGGGGAACATGAGTCTGTGTGTTTGGGTCTGTATCATGGGGAACATGAGTATGTGTGTTTGGGTCTGTATCATGAAGAACATGAGTATGTGTGTTTGGGTCTGTATCATGGGGAACATGAGTATGTGTGTTTGGGTCTGTATCATGGGGAACATGAGTATGTGTGTTTGGGTCTGTATCATGGGGAACATGAGTATGTGTGTTTGGGTCTGTCTCAGGGAGAACATGAGTGTGTGTTTGGGTCTGTATCATGGAGAACATGAGTGTGTGTGTTTGGGTCTGTATCATGGAGAACATGAGTATGTGTGTTTGGGTCTGTATCGTGGAGAATTTGATTGTGTTTTGGGCAGTATCATAGAGAACGTGAGTATGTACACTGATCAACAATATAAATGCCCCATGTCAAAATTTTGAGTCTTTATTAACATTAGGGTTATGAAGCGATTCAGAATTAATTTTTGTTAATGACTAATCCTCAGATCACCATCCATTACATCTTGATATTGGCATCTGCAAAGGTGTGACAATCCTTTGAACACGTTGGGGGTCAGGTTGAAGAAATTGAATGTTCAATATCTTTTGTGTCCACCATTTGCGTCTCTCAGAGCTACACATCTCCTTCGCATGGAGTTGATCAGGTTGTCTATCATGGCCTGTGGAATGTTATTCCATTCTTCCCGGAGGGCCACACGGAGCTGGCGCACATTATCCCGAACTGGAACGTGGTCGCAGACATGTCGATCCAGAACATCCCAAAGATGCTCTATGGGCGACATGTCTGGCGAATACGCAGGCCAGTCCAGAACTGGAAGGCGCTCTGCTGCAAGGTACTGCATGCAGACCGCTCTGGTGGACATCCCTGCATCCAGCATGCCAATGTCACGTTCCCGCATGACCTGGGACATCTGAGGCATGATGACTTTTGGCAAAATTTGACATTTTAAAAGAGGCCTTTATTGTCCCCAGGATAAGGAGTGTCTGGGTACTGCTCATTCTGTCTGATCACCGTCTGGAAATGCCACACCCATGTACTGAGTGAAATCACTGCATCACTGAGCAAATGCTCACTGACAGAGATGGATTAAAAAATGCTACACATATCTAGAGAAATATCCCTATTATCGAAGTAAAAGTCAGCATTTGCTCACCTAAGAGTTAACTCCATGTGGCATCAATATTTCACTTGGGGCGTTTATATTTCTGTTCAGTGTATTTGGGTCTGAATCAGAGAGAACATGACTTTGTGTGTTTGGGTCTATGTTATGGTGAACATGAGTGTATGTGTTTGTTTCCATTTCAGAAAAAAAAATGAATGCGTGTGTTAAGGTCTGTATCACAGAGAATTTGAGCGTGATGAGATTTGATTTGCGGTTTGAGATTTGTATGTTTTTGTCTTAGGTTGCTGGAGTGGGATATAAAGGACTTCCTGTCCAAAAAGGGGAGAAGGGTGATTGGGTGAGTGCTCTGTCTGAAACCTGGTCATCGAGAGGGAGATTATTCCATAAACTCAGTTAGGACAAGCACGCCCTGGCTATCATTTTAATTTCGAGTTGCTTGTAGTTTAAAATCAACAGCATCCTGTGAGTGGAAGAATTCTGTTGTGCAGTATCGGACAAGTTTTGAAGATACTCAGCTGCCTAACAATTCAAATTCTGATGTGTTAGTTATAGAAATGTGCATCTAATTCTAAATTTGATCGCATACTATGCTGGAATTGTGGGCCTTGCTGGTTTCCTGTGTTTATCAATGGTCTCTCCTCCATCCTTGATCCCACTCAATCAGTTATTTTGTAGGGCTACCTTCTAAATGTATTCACTGATGACTGATGAGCAATGATGAGATGCAAGAACCAGACTAATTTGTGGAATAGTGCGATGTATGTTACTGTTAAAGTTGAGTGTTGCTGAGTCTTAAAGTTCGAGAGTTTTTAAACAGTACAACAGAGATGCCTATTTGGTGGATGTGTCGGTGATATTGAGTAAAACTTGTGCTGGCAGCCATCATTAGACAGCCTTGTGTGCAATTCTGTGGTCTTACCTTTCTGATGTCAATGCAGTTCACAATAACGGACCAATCTAAGCTGTTAGTGCCCATTTTTATCAAATTCAGGATGAAATTACTTCATCGCATTGTCCATTCTACTGTTTTTAATTGGTTAGAGTAAATTTGTGTGTTTCATTAGCTGTGGTTCTGGTTTTATTCCAGGGGTTGGCCTGTCCTGGGTTGAGGTCCTCAGTTATAGTAAGTACTGCTTGGCCAGAGTTTTCAATGTAGTCAGCTGCTTTCTGATTGGCTATGTATTTCACTGAATCTGCGGGTTTATTGGCTGGGATTACACTGATGCTGTGTGCTGATTTGCTGTGTATTACTGATGATGTGGTCTTTTTGACACGCGTTGTGCCGATGTTGTTTCATGAGTTGCCTTGCATTGCTCTAATACTGCAATTTGCTTGGTTGTTTTCATCGAACCGATAATACATTCTGATTGGCCACTGTGTACTGTTTAATAGTGCATCCTGATTGGTATTGTGCTGTGCTAATGCTACGTTCTAATTGGCTGTGTTTTCCAGTGCCCAGAGGAATCGAAGGGGGAGATGGGACTGAGAGGGGAGGCCGGGGAGGTGGGCGTGGTGGTGAGTTTGTGGGCGGGACCTGGCCTGTGGTCATCTGATATTCTTCCATGTTTTATTTGGTGTCAGAGTTACTTTTAGTCAGTTTATTTTGTTCTATTTGTTTACTTTTTTAGGAAAAGTGGAAGCACTGGGGGCCTCCGGCCCGTAAAATCAAAGTGAGTCTGTCTCTCTGTCTGTGAGTCAGTCACTTATATGTTTTTCTGTCAGTCTGTGAAAACACCGCGCTCTCAAATTTACATTTCCCCCTCCTGTCTCTGTCCCTCTCTCACTCTCTCTCTCCCTCTTGCTCCCTCTCTATCTCTCTCTCACTCCCCTTTTTCTCCATTTTCTTCCTGCTCTGTTCTTACTTTTTATTTGTTCAGGCCTGATGTTTACCATTGTGTCAGTCACCAGTCAGTCACCATTATTACATCTTCTGTAAAAAGTGCTATATAATACGGCATTTCAGAATGTTTGTTAACAATATGCGCCAAGACACTTCCGGGAGGCAGAACATCTTCCGTCTTCCCACTGACCTGAAGAGATCCAGCCGGGAAAGTCTGTCTTGAATTAATAAGTTTGGGTTTCAAGACTTGATATTTTGTAAAACGAGATGAGAAATGTTGACTGTAAATCTGAAAACATAGGTTCTGTTACCAGAAAATACCTCTGTGCTGATATACGATGTATCTACCAGCCACCCACCTGCGTTAGTAACCAACTACCGACAAAGTTATTGCCATGAGCCGAGCTTTCAACGCCTATCGGCGGACAGTGTAGCCTGCTTTTTCCCTACGGCTTTTGCAGCTAATGTGACAGCAGGGCCCCTGGTGACAGCATTCTCTGGTGACAGTCAGCGACAACAGCATCCGCCAAGGAAATAGCACATAACTGTTCATTTTTAACAATATTAAAATTGTGAGAAAGGTGAACAAATAATTCTCACACTGAAATGTTAAGTAGACAAGAACACAACTGTCTCAAACTGCAGATTCAGCTCACTGTGTCCTCGCGCTCTTGGAAGTTTCTACTCCTGTTCTCAACTTCTCAAGTTTGAACTCACAAATATGGGAGTCTGTGAGAAATGGCAGTGCTTATGCTGGCTAGTGTTTGTCCAGCTGTAAAGAAACACCCACAACTAGGCTACACAGCTGATGGCTTAGAACTAGCTGTCGCTGTATTGAGTTGGCTCCATTGATGTACTGTGTCAATTGGAAGGCATAAGGTGAAGTTAAATGTGTTAATGTAATGGCAGAAGTAACAGCTGTAACACACTGACAGCTTGCATTCTTTTTTAATGTAGTGCAAGCTCACTAATTTTTGACTAAAGTTTCACTAAGAACTCTTTGAATGAATGTCTATTACTGCTGAGACGTCATGGTAAATTGTCGAATAAAGATCACTTAACTTGACTGAGCAATAATAACTTCATTACCCACAAGTGATTATGAGGAGAACTAAAATAAGTTGTCATTTCTCCCACTCTCCCTGCCCTCATTTTTTTTAATCTTTATTTTTCTCCATCCCTTTCTCTCTCTCTCTCTCTCTCCCCCCCTTCTCTCTGCTCAGGGATCTAAAGGCGATAAGGGAGCGTTCGGACCCCCCGGAGTGAAAGGTGTGCCAGGAAAAGATGTGAGTGCTGATTGAGATTTGAAGTGGAATCTCTGAGGCTGGTAGTTTTCTCTGAACAAGTTCAAAAATCATTGGAACAGATGAAGTGCACAAGCAGAACCAGAAATAATCAGTTAGTAATAGCTGGCAGTGTGACCCTGCTCACAGACCTCCCTCCCGGATGACAAGTATTTCTGCTTCTGATCCGGTCCGGCTTAGGATCGGATCAGCTGGAGTAGGCCCAAAGCTGTGCCAGATCCAGAGTGGAGGTGCTTGCTACCTGGGCTGCCAAATTAAAACTGTTGAAAAGCCATCACTTGATGACTTGTTTAAACAAGTCTGTTAAGAGGTCGGGGGACACCATTTACAGGATCTAGAAGTGTTTATTTAAACCCAAAACACTAAAGGAGAAAATGGGCACACAGGCCAGAAATAAAAGACTGTGCACATGCACTGAACAAATGGGAGAACTAAGGTACACTGCTGAAGGCAGGGTGAATCAGAAGTACTCACTCCAGGAGTGGCTAAACCAGAAAAACAATAACTGGACCTAAGTAAACTGCCGGAAACACAGGGAGACTTAGACAAAGGGCAGACAAGACGTGGGTGCAGCAAAACATGAGGCTCGGGAGGCATATAAAGGAAATACTCGGGAAAACACAGGAGCAGCGATTTCACCGTGCAGAGCATAACTGATACAAAGTTCTGTCTGCCGACTGCCTCACTCCGACCCACTGAAATACACACGGGAGGAGGCGGGGACTCGGAACGCAATCTCGAGTGAACAGAAACACATGGGATTAATAAACAAATTCACGAGAACTGGGTTAACAATAATGACTCAAGGCAAGACGCTGAGACAGTCAATCAAGTTAGACGGTTTAGATTTAGGTAATCTAAACGTGACAAGTATAAAAGCACCAGGAGAGAAGCAGAGTAAAGCGCAGCTTTTAACGCAGTTAATCAGGGAGAGCTTAGGAAGAAATTACAAAAGCTGGAAACACTCGCACTCACTAATGAGTTAATTAAGGTTAATACTACGTGACAAAATATATTGTAGCGGTTCTGTCCTGATTTATGTATTTGCGGCAAGTTCGCCGAGGTGGCAAGTGTTTTAAATGAAAATGTTTAGAAAATAGCGGTGTATCGCTATTGGTTGTACCTGGGGGGAGAGAAGGAGCCAATCAGGTCCTGGGCGGGGGGTATAAGAGGGCTGAACTCCACAGCGCGAGAGGAGTTAATGTTGTGTGATGTTGGAATAATGAGTTTGACTGTTAGAGGAGAAGAAACGGCCCTTTTAAGGGCCAACCTGCAATTAAACCGAAGCCCGCCCCGGGCGATGCGAGAACCGCTATTCCTGCCTCAGTCTCAGTCCTTCAGTAGCGAGACCGCTACAATATACAATCACCCTCAAATAAGTGCTGGTTAGTACGGGTTAGTAATTAGCCTATCAGAGAACACATTCACTGAGAGTTTAGCAAGACCCAGAATTAAGCACAGGTGGAAGCAGTGAATGAAATACCAAAGCCGATTCGCTAGCGAGTAAGACTTAACGCAAACTGTAGCCTTATTTTGTCAACGGAAGTAACAAAAACTGCTCACTGTAAACGGTAAATGTCAGGTGTGGTAAATGATGAACAGTGGAATGAAGTTTATCAAATCAATTGACAATATATCACTATTTTTCAATTCGCTTGATAATTTATGACTCTGTTCCTCAATTCACATGCGTTTTCATCTTCTTCATTTTTATCAATTAATTTTTGTTACTTCCACCCTTCATGGAGTTGTGGGAGCTGAGTGTTGTGCAGTATGATTGGCTGGGGGTCAGCATCTTGGCACGGTTGACTGTTACGACCCAAGTCATTGGCTATAACTGAAAGGGAGATCATACAGGGAAATAGAGGTAAAAAATAATTTAATAACCCAAGCCCATTGAGGCCTAGCCTACAGGTACATGGGTATTTTTAAAAATGTAGTTTTTTTTTCTCTGCGGTTTAACCTTTTGCACACACGCAAATGGTGTTTTAGGTCAGTAAAAGAAACATTTTTGAAAACTCCATCCATGGTGAAGATTTGCTAAAATGCCGGTTTCTGTGTATCCGTGTGGACATGCAAAATGGAGCTTTTGGAAAACAATGATGTCATGGCTCATTTTGCAAAAGCCCACTGTTGTGTGATTTTCTTCTCTGGTATTAGACCAATTTAATGTGATGTTATCGCCACCTGCTGGCTCGGAATACTTAATTTGAGCATTTGTAGCAGATTTTGTGTTCTTGTGTGGAAATTTTATGTATTTTTTTCCGAACTGCATTTAAAAATATTACTTTAAAAAATACCCGTGTACGTGTGGACTCGGCCTAAATAACTGAAGGCAAAGCATGACCCCTGAGTGCCTACAGCAACATGGCAGCAAACCGTTTCCCTCCCTCCTCTCCAACTGGGAGAAGGCAGTTGATTATATAACACTTTACACATGTGGGGTTCATGAGCTTTGCTTGTCTCGTCACAGATCCACCTCAGATTGAGAGCGTTAATTGGATTAAATCACCTGATGCTAATCATCAGTTTGGGATCTTTGCGAGCAACACCCACCCAACCCTTGGCGCAAACCAGCAGACCAGTAACTGTCCTGTCAGTGCTGCGCCTGCAGCACAGTCTCTGTGTGTGTTGTGCCGTATTCTGTGTAGTTTCAAATGATTCTCTCCCCAGCCCTCCTCCCTGTCTGTGGATCAGCTGAGTTTCAGGGTGCAGATGTAGTGTCTGGAAATGAACAGGGAATACTTGAGCATGAAGCACAGAACCAAAAACAGCTTTGCCTTTGTTGTCTTTCACGCCTTCCCCTCGATTTTATCTGGCATTTCTCCCGGGGTGAAAAGGTTACACGTCGTCTTCGAGCAGCCTCCCCAGGGAAATACATAAATAAATGATTTGATTGAGGAATTAGTAGCGGATTAAATGAGAACTCAGTGGGAGATGAAAGCGGACGTGCAGCATTTGGAGAATCGATGCGGCAGTGTGGGCGGTAAGCTGTTCTCTATGCCGAAGCTCGACCCGCTAATCTCTGGTCCGCGTGCTCGGATCCGGCCCACGCTGAGAATGCGTTAGCAGGCCGATCGATCGCAACAAAGTTTGGCCCGATGCCTCTTGAAAGTACCCGCCGTGCAAATTCATTTCCAAATTTCCGACCGCTCGATATCTGGGGGCGGTGCAAAGGAGGTCTGCGTTTACCTCTCGTTCCTGAAATGCGTGACGGCGCATTGATTCTGGAGCGCTGCGTAAATGTGCGTTTGTCCTGCAGTACGGTGAATGTCACTCTGTGATCCTGTTTCCTCACGCCAAGGATCTCAAACTCCAACTTCTGAAGGCTGCAGTTGCTGCGGGTTTTTCAGATTTACATTTGATCTTGACCTGGTGAACCCCAGGCGATCCCTGTCTCTCACACATGAACTCTTCAGCGGTCTGTGCATATTCCTGCTGACTGTGCTGCCCCTCTTGTATAAAGCCAGACACACACCATACGACACCACAGCCGGTTCAGACAGATTCCCTGACAGTTCCAGACAGATTTGAAGATTGAATTTAAAACAGCGAGTCGTTGCCATGGGAAGGTCGACATGTTCTCCTGATCTTTCGATGCAGTCAGAGGCCTCTGGGACGCACAGGTCAATCCCTAACATGCTGGAAATTTAAGTCCTTGCTGTAGTGCGAGAGGTTATTTCAAGCCTGAATTACAAGATTGCATCCCGTTGTCAGCTGCCATTTGAATTCTGGCACACCCTAGACCCCTGGTCCTCAAATCACGGTCCTCGAGGTCCCTGGCCAGTCTGGCCAGTCAGAGGCACTATGTGTTCGTTTATTTTCCTGGCATTAGAGAAACCCTGGGCTGGATTTGGATTGGAGGTCCAGATTTGAGGATGCCTATCCTAGACTTTGTGGTCCCTTTGCGTCCTGTAATGTGCAAACACTGGTAGTGTCGTCCTAATGGTGTGTTCTGTTACACTGTAAGATGGCATTCGGTGGCTCAGTAGCTCAGTTAATGTGCAGTGTCCTGAGACATTTGGTCTTGTAATGTGCGCCTAGCCCTATGCTGGGGTCGAACTACACGATTTCAGCCCGATCTTTTAGCCTGATCTGGAAGTCGTAAGGGTTGGGCGGGATCGGAAACGATGAATGGTCATCGTGAGCTAAGATTAATAGTTTTATGTCGTGTAGTATGCCACAGTGGACGACAACCATCGTAGCATCTGCGATGCCTCACAACGTTCCGACAGAAAGTCTAGCATGTTCAATTTTTTTCTTTGTCTCCCACGATGGGTTACGTCGCTTCTGTGATGTAGACCAATAGGAGCGTAGCTGACAGTGCTCTGCAGGAAGCGATAAAGCCCCGCAGTGCACACATTTGTAAACATAGCCTAGAGAAAGCGGAGTGATGCTGTCATAGCAAGGAGGAGCAGTGAAACGGAGGAAAGGTTCGCCGTCATATGGCAACAACACCTGTGCTTTCTTGATATTTCCTCATGGGACTACATCACGATCGAGGGAATAAAGCTGATTTCTGGTGAGAAATAGCCGAGACACTTCAGCGAACCAGCAAGCACTGCCAGTATCATTAAGCTAGCACTTCAGTGAACATGCTTAGGTACATGCCCACAATATTGCGGTTTCTGATCAGGGTATTGAAGCACTCTGGTTATGCAGTGACTCATGTAAGCAACATTCACTGATTAAGGCCCTTTTCCGGTTATGAGAAACCCTAATAGGATTGCTGGGCTGCGCCAATGAGAACAGGAATGTTTTGACGTGTTTATACCTTACCCCAGTTACTGCTGTCTATACATGCTCTGAAAATGCTTAGTTTTGAAGGTATCATGGGAATGGTTACACATCATTCCTTGAAAAACACGGTGCAAGTCATGACAGACTGCACATGACGAGTGGTCGTGTAGTATGCCACATCTCTCAGCCACGTCGCGGAAAGAATTTATAGCTGTATAATCGCTTAATCTGACATGACGATCTCCAGAACAGACAAAAACATGTATTCTGATCCCGCATTACTCAGATCATCGTCACACGTACACTTTCACACTCTGTACACGTTATATACCTCCCTTACACACACTTCTTCTCTTAACTTGGAGAGGACGTCTCTACGAAGGTCACTCTCATGGTTTTACCTTCATATTCTCAAATCATTTGTTCATTTATAACCCTAACCATTTCTCCCCATCTTTCACTCTTTCCCTCTCTCCTTTTCTCTCTCACTCTCATTCGGTCCCTCTTTCCCTCTCCACAGGGCGCTGAAGGCTCTTTCTGTGTTGCTGGTGCCAAAGGCATTAAGGTCAGTATGGGGTTATGATATGAAATAACAGCCCAGAAAAATAATGCCAAACTCCAGTGTGTTTCCTGGGTCTGTTCTCCTGAGTGTTGCAGTGTATACAGGTGTGTGTACCTGTGTAACCCGGTACCATTTCAGGTGTGTAAAAGTTTCCTCTCCACAGGGGTCCACAGGTGCGGTCGGGCTGGAGGGGAAGCCAGGCTTACCTGGACGTCCCGGAAAACCTGGGATTGGAATACCAGGTCTTCCAGTGAGTGTCAAACCTATCCCAGAGTTCACCAGTCACCACTCAGTGTAACTGCTTCCCAGCACTTTGATTAATTTTGCTAAATAGCAGATCCAGGTGATTAAAACAAAATACTGTGGACTTATTTTTCTGAGTCTTTATTTTTCAGTGCTGAACACAAAGCTTTTCATGTGTGGCCAGTCATAGCATGATGAGTCTTAGTGGCCAAACATTCAAAACTGAGCTCTCGGCACCATCGGAGAGATGACACTGTGAGCTTTGCAGTGGTGCTTAGATCACTGCTCTATCTAAACCCATCGCTGGGATGTAAAATTTTTGAAGTTGGAAAGTCCTGAAGCAAATTTGTTTACAACTTTCAACGGCTGCTATTAGCTGCTTGTGAAAAGCAGTGAATACTGTATATGGAAAACAGGGATTCCTCACATTATTTTGGTATATAAATGATGGGGATTCCTCAGCAAAAACATGGACAGATTCATTGATGAAAGTAGTTAATTTACCCTTTGTTTCAGGTAATTTTTCCATCATGAAGTGAACTACTGTAAACAAATAGCCAAATTTCTACCCTTATCAGTGATTTCTCACCAGGGGTGCATTCCTCAAAAGTGTAGTTGCGATCTTACATAGTTCATCCATTCACAGTCAATGTGACAATCTGTGATTTTGGGGAACGCGCCCTAGGAAAGTGTACCAGGCCGAATTTTAACACTATAAAGTGGCTGAAAATAGACATAACCATTTATTGAAAATGTATGCCCTTGGGCGTATATTTGACATTTACTGGAAATGCATAGGTGTGGCTGAAGACTCGTCTTCCGATCAGGAACAGTGCTGGGCAGCCCTGCTCGAGCTGCTGAATGAGGTGTGCTTTTCTTAGGGTTGGAATAAAAACGTGTGCGGTGGTAGAGCTCAGGGTTGGTTATCATTGGTTGGTTATGGGAGCAGGAGAGAGTCAGAGGGGTCTGGGATGAGAGCCATTGAGAGGTCTGATTAATGAACCTCTGCTCTATTTCCAGGGGAAGCCGGGGAGTGGCCCTGGAAGAAAAGGTGCTAAGGTACAGAAATGTATATTTTTTACGGGGGGGAACTCACTCAGGGATCATACTCTATTGATCGCATTTTACATGCAGTTGTAATTGACTGAAACATAAAATCATGTATGCACCTTTTCAAGAACTGCTGTTGCTATTTAATTCTCATGACTTTGCTTGATTTCGTAAGCACCGTGTAATCTGATTGTGTCTATTATTTGGGGAGTATCTTTTATTTAGCTTTCTTGTATATGCATTACTGTGCAATATTTCTTACTACATTGACATGATTTTCTGTCCAGGGGGATTCTGGGACAGGTGGCACAGATGGCAAGCCTGGCGAAGTAGTGAGTTCTGTGACCTCATAGCGACCTCATAGTGACCTCACAGTGACCTCACACCTTGAATAGCGCTGGATCATCTGACTATGACCTAACACTGATTTTATAGCTTGGGCTAAAACAATTTACTCATGGAATCAAATGGATGTGACGCAATCAGTTCACAACTCCTGACATCTTATCGCTGTGACGCCAGCAACTGATGGAGTGAGATTGATCAGATTGAAGCCGAGAGAAGCAGATTTAAAATAGTGGAGGAAGGCTAAATTTGTGTGTGCAAGTGTGTGTGTGTGTGTGTGTATGTGTGTGATTTTGTATTTGTGTGTTTTAGGGAGAGCGGGGCATAGCTGGACTTCAGGGACTGAAGGTGAGTCACATATCATCATAACGCAGTTCTGTGCATCAGCCTGTTTCCCTACTGCCTTTACCTTCCCTCATTTAGTACAGCCTGTTTCCCTGCTGCCTTTACCTTCCCTCATTTAGTACAGCCTGTTTCCCTACTGCCTTTACCTTCCCTCATTTAGTACAGCCTGTTTCCCTGCTGCTTTTACCTTCCCTCATTTAGTACAGCCTGTTTCCCTACTGCCTTTACCTTAAATCATTTAGTACAGCCTGTTTCCCTGCTGCTTTTACCTTCCCTCATTTAGTACAGCCTGTTTCCCTACTGCCTTTACCTTACATCATTTAGTACAGCCTGTTTCCCTACTGCCTTTACCTTCCCTCATTAAGTACAGCCTGTTTCCCTACTGCCTTTACCTTACATCATTTAGTACAGTCTGTTTCCCTGCTACATTTGCCTTAAATCATTTAGTACAGCCTGTTTCCCTGCTGCTTTTACCTTCCCTCATTTAGTACAGCCTGTTTCCCTGCTGCCTTTGCCTTAAATCATTTAGTACAGCCTGTTTCCCTGCTGCTTTTACCTTCCCTCATTTAGTACAGCCTGTTTCCCTGCTGCTTTTACCTTCCCTCATTTAGTACAGCCTGTTTCCCTACTGCCTTTACTTTTCATCATTTAGTACAGCCTGTTTCCCTACAGCCTTTGCCTTACATCATTTAGTACAGCCTGTTTCCCTACTGCCTTTACTTTACATCATTTAGTACAGCCTGTTTCCCTACTGCCTTTACCTTACATCATTTAGTACAGCCTGTTTCCCTGCTGCTTTTACCTTCCCCATTTAGTACAGCCTGTTTCCCTACTGCCTTTACCTTACATCATTTAGTACAGCCTGTTTCCCTACTGCCTTTACCTTACATCATTTAGTACAGCCTGTTTCCCTGCTGCCTTTGCCTTAAATCATTTAGTACAGCCTGTTTCCCTGCTGCTTTTACCTTCCCTCATTTAGTACAGCCTGTTTCCCTACTGCCTTTACCTTCCCTCATTTAGTACAGCCTGTTTCCCTACTGCCTTTACCTTACATCATTTAGTACAGCCTGTTTCCCTGCTGCTTTTACCTTCCCTCTTTTAGAACAGCCTGTTACCCTGCTGCCTTTCCCTTCCCTCATTTAGTACAGCCTGTTTCCCTGCTGCTTTTACCTTCCCTCATTTAGTACAGCCTGTTTCCCTGCTGCCTTTCCCTTCCCTCATTTAGTACAGTCTATTTACCTGCTGCCTTTCCCTTCCCTCATTTAGTTCAGCCTGTTTCCCTGCTGCTTTTACCTTCCCTCATTTAGTACAGCCTGTTTCCCTTCTGCTTTTCCCTTCCCTCATTTAGTACAGCCTGTTTCCCTGCTGCTTTTACCTTCCCTCATTTAGTACAGCCTGTTACCCTGCTGCCTTTCCCTTCCCTCATTTAGTACAGTCTATTTACCTGCTGACTTTACCTTCCCTCATTTAGTACAGCCTGTTTGCCTACTGCCTTTACTTTACATCATTTAGTACAGCCTGTTTCCCTACTGCCTTTACCTTACATCATTTAGTACAGCCTGTTTCCCTGCTGCTTTTACCTTCCCTCATTTAGTACAGCCTGTTTCCCTGCTGCCTTTGCCTTAAATCATTTAGTACAGCCTGTTTCCCTGCTGCTTTTACCTTCCCTCATTTAGTACAGCCTGTTTCCCTGCTGCCTTTACCTTCCCTCATTTAGTACAGCCTGTTTGCCTGCTCCCTTTACCTTCCCTCATTGGTAAAGCCTGTCTCCCTGCTGCTTTTAGCCTCCCTCGTTTAGTACAGCCTGTTACCCTGGTGCCTTTATTTTCCCTCATTAATACAGCCTGTTTCCCTTCTGCTTTTCCCTTCCCTCATTTAGCACAGCCTGTTTCCCTGCTGCCTTTACTTTCCCTAACATAGTACGGCCTGTTTCTGTCTGTGTTTGTATGATTGCGTGTGCCTTTCTCTCATTGTGTATGTGTGTCCGTCTGTGCGTTTGTTTGTGAATTCCTGTGCCTTTATCCGTTTGTCTATGTTTTAGGGAGACCCTTGTGAACCGTGTCCAGTGTTGGTTGTGGATATAGAGAACACTGTGGACCCCCATCTGGTTGAGGGACCCAAAGGAGAACCCGGCGCCCCAGGACTGGGAGAGACAGGCCCTGTGGTGAGTTTGTTGTCACTTCGACCCATATATCTCATATATCCCAGTGTTCACTGAGGAAAAAGCCCTGATTTACTGTCATAAACAATGACCTCATGGCCTGGCAGCTGCATTTGCCCTCCACTAAATATTGCATTCTGGTTACAAACATGCACACCATCTGCACTCACTCACCCAGCCACACTTACTGACTCAGGATTCTATTAACCACATCTCTCTGATATGCACTTGCACCACACTTGCACCTTTAACCAAAACTCTCTGAAGCATATGCATTCTCACATACTTTCATTACATAAGCAGGATCACTGAGCTGGTTGAGTGTGAGTACACTGTAAGCAAAACCTGGAGCCGTCTTTAAACTGGAACATGGATCAAAGCAGAAAAAGGTGTCTCAGGCTTTGCTCAGCATTGCTGTCCATCGCACTCGGATGAGCTTGAGACCACCTGGAATTGAACCAGACATAAGGCATGCTTGTATTTGATCATGTATAACGTATAATTAAACATATATAATGATGATAAACATAATCTGTCACACCTATCACATCCATTTTCAAACTCAAAGTTCCTTTTCATCCCAGCTTGTGACGTGCAGCGTCTGAAGGATGTACCTGTAACAGTTCTGATGTTATTGTGTTAACGCGGACAAACAGAGTTTATGATTCCAATAGCGGCTGGTAAATATCCCCTTCCCAATACGGCTCATACGCGTGGAGTTGCTGTGTTCCCGTGGCGATAGTGTACTCCAGCGTGGAGGGTAAGTTGCCTCCCAGCTGAGCTGCTGACAGCGAAACCACTCTAAGCTTTTGAGAGAGTGTTTCTTGTTAGTGTTCCTTGGCTCGCACAGCGAGCTCTGAATAAACTGTGATTGTGGGGGGTGCTCACACACAAGATCTCAGCCTTAATCGCGCCTTAATGATAACATGGGCACTACACCGCCCTCCGACCTCCTCTGCAAACAAATGTTCAAGCCTGGCCTCTGCCACTGCAACAGGCTGCCAGAATTACTCGCTGTGGCTTTTAGAAGATAGAGCGACCATAAACAAGCTGGCGTCCCACAGCCGTTTGATGGCTTTGAACAATAATGTGTTCCATTGCGTCAGTAAGCTGAAAGAATTTTAAATCGCTTCAGCGCTGTGAAGGGTTTCCCCATTGTTGAAGATGTGAGGGCTCACATTAAAGGAATTGAGTCATGGAAACTTCTGCAAACGCTGATGATTGTGAATGAATATGTGTGAGATCACGCAACAAACAGGCTGGCAAAGGACCCCAGTGCAACAGCCGAATGCATTTATGTTTCCTAATGGAAACCTGAGTTATAGCTGCAGCACTGTCATGGAGGTCTAGTTTGGCTGTTGATATGTGTGGATGGAAATTAGGAAAACTGAGGTCTGTTGCCTAGTGGCTTATTCTGTGGTGGTACAAAGGTTAGATGCTCTTTAGCGATGGGCCAATGGCGAGCATTGGAGATCCTCAGGGCAGTGGTTTGGGGGTTCTGGGCTGTGATAATGGAGGTCCTCAGGGCTGTGGTTTTGGGCGTTAGATCTGTGATAAGGAAGATCCTCAGGGCTGTGGTTTTGGGGGTTAGATCTGTGATAATGGAGATCCTCAGGGCTGTGGTTTTGGGGGTTAGATCTCTGATAATGGAGATCCTCAGGGCTGCGGTTTTGGGAGTTAGATCTGTGGTCATGGAGATCCTCAAGGCTGTGGTTTTGGGGATGAGCGCTGTGATGATGGAGATCCTCAGGGCTGCGGTTTTGGGGGTTAGATCTGTGATCAGGGAGATCCTCAGGGCTGTGGTTTTGGAGGTTAGATCTGTGATAATGGAGATCCTCAGGGCTGCGGTTTTGGAGGTTAGATCTGTGATAATGGAGATCCTCAGAGCTGTGGTTTTGGAGGTTAGATCTGTGATAATGGAGATCCTCATTGCTGCGGTTTTTGGGGTTAGATATCTGATAAGGGAGATCCTCAGGGCTGCAGTTTTGGGAGTTAGATCTGTGATAATGGAGATCCTCAGGGCTGTGGTTTTGGGGATGAGCGCTGTGATGATGGAGATCCTTAGGGCTGTGGTTTTGGGGGTTAGATCTGTGATAATGGAGATCCTCAGGGCTGTGGTTTTGGGGGTTAGATCTGTGATAATGGAGATCCTCAGGGCTGTGGTTTTGGGGGTTAGATCTGTGATAATGAAGATCTTCAGGGCTGTGCTTTTGGAGGTTAGATCTGTGATAATGGAGATACTCAGGGCTGTGGTTTTGGAGGTTAGATCTGTGATAATGGAGATCCTCAGGGCTGTGCTTTTGGAGGTTAGATCTGTGATAATGGAGATACTCAGGGCTGTGGTTTTGGAGGTTAGATCTGTGATAATGGAGATCCTCAGGGCTGTGGTTTTGGGGATGAGCGCTGTGATGATGGAGATCCTCAGGGCTGTGGTTTTGGGGGTGAGATCTGTGATAATGGAGATCCTCAGGGCTGTGGTTTTGGGCGTTAGATCTGTGATGATGGAGATCCTCAGGGCTGTGGTTTTGGGGGTTAGATCTGTGATAATGGAGATCCTCAGGGCTGTGCTTTTGGAGGTTAGATCTGTGATAATGGAGATCATCAGGGCTGTGCTTTTGGAGGATAGATCTGTGATAATGGAGATACTCAGGGCTGTGGTTTTGGAGGTTAGATCTGAGATAATGGAGATCCTCAGGGCTGTGGTTTTGGGGATGAGCGCTGTGATGATGGAGATCCTCAGGGCTGTGGTTTTGGGGGTTAGATCTGTGATAATGGAGATCATCAGGGCTGTGGTTTTGGGGATGAGCGCTGTGATGATGGAGATCCTCAGGGCTGTGGTTTTGGGGGTTAGATCTGTGATAATGGAGATCCTCAGGGCTGTGGTTTTGGGGGTTAGATCTCTGATAATGGAGATTCTCAGGGCTGCGGTTTTGGGGATGAGCGCTGTGATGATGGAGATCCTCAGGGCTGTGGTTTTGGGGATGAGCGCTGTGATGATGGAGATCCTCAGGGCTGTGGTTTTGGAGGTTAGATCTGTGATAATGGAGATCCTCAGGGCTGTGCTTTTGGAGGTTAGATCTGTGATAATGGAGATCCTCAGGGCTGTGCTTTTGGGGGTTAGATCTGTGATAATGGAGATCCTCAGGGCTGTGCTTTTGGAGGTTAGATCTGTGATCATGGAGATCATCAGGGCTGTGCTTTTGGAGGTTAGATCTGTGATAATGCAGATCATCAGGGTTACGGTTTTGGGGATGAGCGCTGTGATGATGGAGATCCTCAGGGCTGCGGTTTTGGAGGTTAGATCTGTGATAATGGAGATCATCAGGGCTGTGGTTTTGGGGATGAGCGCTGTGATGATGGAGATCCTCAGGGCTGTGGTTTTGGAGGTTAGATCTGTGATAATGGAGATCCTCAGGGTTATGGTTTTGGGGGTTAGATCTGTGATGATGGAGATCCTCAGGGCTGTGGTTTTGGGCGTTAGATCTGTGATAATGGAGATCCTCAGGGCTGTGGTTTTGGGCGTTAGATCTGTGATAATGGAGATCCTCAGGGCTGTGGTTTTGGGGGTTAGATCTGTGATGATGGAGATCCTCAGGGCTGTGGTTTTGGAGGTTAGATCTGTGATAATGGAGATCCTCAGGGCTGTGCTTTTGGAGGTTAGATCTGTGATAATGGAGATCATCAGGGCTGTGCTTTTGGAGGTTAGATCTGTGATAATGGAGATCCTCAGGGCTGTGCTTTTGGAGGTTAGATCTGTGATAATAGGGATCTTCAGGGCTGCGGTTTTGGGGGTTAGATCTGTGATGATGGAGATCCTCAGGGCTGTGGTTTTGGAGGTTAGATCTGTGGTAATGGAGATCCTCAGGGCTGTGGTTTTGGGGATTAGATCTGTGATGATGGAGATCCTCAGGGCTGCGGTTTTGGAGGTTAGATCTGTGGTAATGGAGATCCTCAGGGTTACGGTTTTGGGGATGAGTGCTGTGATGATGGAGATCCTCAGGGCTGCGGTTTTGATAGTTTGCTGTGAAACGGCTGCCATTTTCAATAATAATTTCTCCCCAACAGCTGCTCATAAATCTTTGTGTCATTCTACTGTGCAGCAAAACTGGGCTCAGACACACTCTCAGGGAGCCAAAATATTCTTACTGCTCCCTGCTGAGTCCTTATACGGCTCTGTGTGTGTGCGCATGTGTGTGCGTGTGCGTGTGCGTGTGCGTGTGTATGTGTGTGAAATTGTTAATGTGCAGTGTTCTGATGGCCAGTTGTGAGAGCAGTGCTGAAATGTTGAATTTATTGGACAGGATGTCTGAAGTGCTCCTCAGAGCCCTGTCCTGCTGCTCTGTGCATTGCGCTGTGCGTGTGATTCTGCTGACTGTCAGCTCTCATCTGCGCTGATACAGTAACTGCAGCTGAAGGCAGTTCTGACTCCTTCATTCACTACGGTTTTCATGCATCTCACTCCCCACCCTCTGTCTCTCCCAAACATGTCCTCGTCCCTCTCATTCCTCCCTACAGATGCAGTAAAGAAAGAAAAACTATAATTCATTTCCGCAACGCTTTTAGTTTCACTTGTGATAACAGGTTCTTATGGATGGCAACAATCGGTATCCCCCCTCTCTCGCTTTTTCGCTGTTTTTCCCTCTCACCCTCTTATCCCCTCCTACACTCCTTCCCTCGCTAGTTCTCTTTCATGCTGCCCCCCTTTTCCCTCTCTCTCTCTCTCTCTCTCTCTCTCTCTATCTCTCTCTCTCCCACTTCAATTTCAATTCAATATCCTTCATTGGCTTGAATGTCAGGTCGACAATACTGTCAAAGCCAAGCATCAAATACAGTACAATCATCATTTAAAAGAATTAGCTAAAAAAAAAAATATGTATACCTGTACATATTATACATAAACATACAGGTAATTAAATTGAATACATAAATTAGTAAAATGAACAAAAAATGGAGGAGAACAATGAACACTAAACCTCTTTCTCTCTCTCTCAGGGTCGTCCAGGTGCGAGTGGTACCTCAGGTCCAAAGGTAGGTTGGTAATTTCAGGATCACAAGTGTTAAGGTGGATGTGGCCTCATCCAGGCATCAGGTCCTACATTAGCATGACTCCTCGGGGCGAGTCCTTTGTTCTGGCCAAAGCGAACTCTTGAGTGCCTCCTGTGTGAGTTTGGTTTGTTTGGGTGGGTTTCAGCATGGGGACAGAACATGGTACGCAGACCTATGTGGGCCTGTCGAGTCCAGCTCGAGAGGGTGGTCTTGATACACATCAAGATGAATTTGGGCTGAAGAGTCGAATCAGATTCCTGTATGCGAAGGGAACTGCACGTGAAAAATCGTGGCCTGCACTGCAGTTCAGTGATCTGAACCTGAAGCACAGATGAGGTGTGATTCCTTGTGCACTTCTGTGATTAGATTTTCACACAACTTGCAAAAGAGCATAAAAAGACGGGTCCTCGTTGAGTTTTCAGCGAACGGAGAAATGTCCTCACTGCTCTGTCAAACTGTGTCGATGCATCAAAGCTCACAATTCGCTTTACATTCCCAGAGCCTCTTTTCTTGCCGAGTGACCTTGGTTTGGCAACATAAATTAAGTTATTGACACTTAATCCATTTTCAATCCCGTACATTTTGTGGAGTCCCGTGGCCTTGACACAAATGGCAGCGATGCAGTGGCGTCAACAAATTCAAACGTTTGCACCATTGATTTCCATCCTCTTGAAGTTGAGTCAGATAAAAATAGTTTCTCATTTTCTTGTTCATGTGTATACTAGCCACACATGTGCGTTACAGATGCAACAGAGTATGCTGTTGGCCACTCCTTGAATATTTGCACTTGACTGACGCATTTTTGGTGCCCAGTCCCATCCAGACTCGTCATATAGTGACGCCACCTGACTAAGTGTCGACATACTGTGAAAAAGGAGGTTTTTGACATAGATTTTTGATGCCAGTTTAAAACGAACCCCAACCCCTAAGCCTTAACCCAAACCCTAACCCTAATCGTCAAATAAGAATGCCAAAAGCATTCTTTTTCATTGTATATTGACGCTTGGTCAGGTAGCGTCACTATAGGACAAGTCGGGATGAGGCTATGTCAATTTATACACTATTTTACACTGATAGATGATGGCAGTAACACAACACATTAAACAAAGACTACCGGAATAAATCTGGTCCTCATTCCATAAACCTTTCCCTGCCCTCGTAAGTACCTGCTCTTCTACCCTGAAATAAAAACTCTACACAAGCACTCTGACCCAAGAGGGGCCAGGCTGTTTGAGTGTGGAAATTATTTAGTTATTTTGATGGGCTTTGGACTGTTGCATCGTGACAGCTAACCAAACTCAGGGGAGAATTTAGGATTGTAACAACTAATTCTGTCATTCAGAACAACGCAAACTAAACTTACACTTAAAAACACCATCAGGTACAATCAGAGGACCCGTACAATCATGTCACGTTATGACTGTTACTCTCTTCTGGATATGTTACCTTGTTCGACATCGCCATGGTTACCCTGATCTTTTGGGCTGTAAGTCATTGCTCGGCAATGTCGTTTTACTGATTAATTTTCACGTTGCAGGGAGAGCCTGGGGCTGATGGAGCCAAAGGTCAAAAGGTCGGTCTGCCATCCTCTGTTTCTTTATATTTGGTTGTTTAGCCTGATTATGAGCAATGGCCTCCTCTGTGATTGGTTGCCTGACCTACACCATTGTATTCTGTTGTCCTGGAGTTTTATCATCTGTGATTGTCTTTAATGCAATGAGATGTGTTGGGTATGTTTGCACCTATTACCCCAGTGTGGGGTATATTCATGATGGCCCCCCTGGGCTGGGCATGTTTGTCTTGATTGCCCCTGCTATGGGAGTAATTACCCTCATTGACTTGATGTCTGAAAGCAAATAAAATTTTTGCATCTCTGACTGAAACATGAGTGTCACCCAGGTGGAGCAAAATGTATATTCTAGAGCTCTTAAACCTGTCGTGCACAGTCTCTGTACTCAAACCTGTGAAACTTACCTGGAGGCCTGTTTTAAGTTCTTGTGAAGATGCCAAGGTTTCCAAAGATCCCAAATATGTCCCGCTTACTTACAGGGAAATGTGTATAAAATGATGCAGAGTATGTAGATATTTTCCATTTGATATTATACTGTGGCCATAGAACCACGGCACCCAGGGTTTGAATATTTCTCTCAAGCCTTCGTCAGACTACACAAAACTACGCAAAGTTTACTTCTCGATCACCTACAGAAGTTCCAAATGCGCGATCACACTGCAAACAAACTTCTCAGTTTGAGCAATGCTAAACTACTCGTAGTTTGGGCCACTACCGCGCATAGTCAGCAATGGCAAAAATCGCACTGGTCTTCGGCTGTCATGGAAATAGTAAAGTGAATCTGATAAGCTGGAAATGTAATGTTAATTATCACGCATGCAGTCCCGGCGTAGCCTGTCGTACCAACCCATGAATGATATTCGCGTTTGATTGTATAAAATTCCTCTTTTTCTTTATAAATTGCTGTCTTCACGCTTCAAATAAAGGTCTTCACACCGGGGACATTTTTGTCCTGCAATAAATTCACACTGCAGGATAGTAGTATGAACTGTTGCCTTTGTTATCAGTGCTTTCACATAGAAGGTCAATATTATGCCGCAAAAAGGCAAAGTAATTATTTTTCAGATTGAGGTAGATTTTTCTGGGTTTTCGCAATGCGAAAACAGCAAAAAAACTAGAAGAAGAATCCAGGCCACAGAGAAGACGAAGAGTGCAGTGAAGCAAACTCATGCTTATCAATAACGCTCGCTCTTGATTAACTACTCTAGCCTATACTTAGTCTATAGCCTGTCTACTGCTGCCATCAAGTGGACAATAATTTCAGCAGTCTCGCGACATAACTCACTTAACTCCTCTTTACTTTGAGAAGTTCCCTGGGAAGCGAGAAACTTCTCAAGCTGGAGTGGGAAGTTTCCCGGGAAGTTCCGCTGGTAGTTTTTCGAAAAGTTTGCGGTCAGACTATCCAAATTACAAGAAGTAAAATACTGGGAGGTGAAACTACACGTGGTTACATGTAGTCTGACCAGGGTTTATCTGTAGTTTGGCATCACTAAAACCTCAAGAAGTTTGTTGGTAGTGTGATCGCGCACTTTAAACTTCGGGAAGTGATCAAGAAGTTAACCTTTCATAGTTTTGCGTAATCTGACGAGGGCTAATGTCACCTTTTTTTCTGTGGAGCATCTCGCATTAGTAATGACAACAGAGGCACCTTTACTCTCATTGTGTATAGCCCTCCTTGACTGCACTGAGTCAATGTTTTGGCAGAATTATCTAATTTTTCATCTTGTATTATTCCTCTGCCACGCACAGAGGTGCTTAGTGTGTCGCTGTCTGCGCTTGTGACACATGCCTTGCCCGTACTATAACTGCTAGAGGATCAGAGGGATTTTCACCAAATGGGACATGGTACCTCCCCTCAGAGGGTAGCTGCACTGATCAGGTTTTGGAGGTCAAAGGTCAAGGTCACATAAGGTCAATTGTATGAGGAGGCCAGAGATCATCTTGTTGGGATTATGAAGCTATGACAGATGTCCAAGTCTAAGATGTTATCAATATTGCCATCCCTAATAATTTTTACTTTTACATATGCCTCCTCATAATGTGAATTGTCACTGGTACTTTGGCGGCATACGTTTGTACATTTGCATGTTTCTGTCGAGCCTTATGATCTAAATGCTGTCTTTGCGCTGCCAGAACACCTCTCCATCCTAAACGTGTCAGGATTACGTACAGGAACAAGCGACCACCAGAGAGTACAAAAAATGGAGGCTTTATTTCTGAAGGGGGAGACCCCGAACAGAGCAGGCAACGGTACAATGTCCACTATCCAAAAATCAGAATCCTAAGGGCGAAATCCAGAACCGTAAACAGGGCACCAATCACAAAACTCATGGTCGGGCAAAAATAGGTTCAATACACAGGCACAGGTATGTCTGAGAAGCAAAAGCCAAAATCCAAAAAGCCAAAAACAGAGTCGAATACCAAGGCAACAATCACAAAACTCTCGGTTTGGCAAAATGGATTCGTAAACAGATGCAGACAATAGCACCAAAGAGCACAGCCAAAAATCGAAAGTCGGACGGTCCGGTCAGAAGAGTAACACTATGAGTACAAGGCGAAGCTGATAGCAGCACAGGTAAACAAGAGAAACGTTCTGACAAGGAAGAGCTGTGAAAAGACTCCTTATATACACTTGCGGGAAGTCACATGCTTAACAAAACACAGGTGGAGGAAGTCAGACTGATTACAAAGGAGGGAACTTGAGGGAGAACCTGATCACATGAAATAGGCAACAGCCAAAATGTGGACAGGGATCATGAGACAATCCTATAGACAGATATACAGCTCCGGTCAAGGAGTTCTAATGTGCACAGATAATGAGAGAAAGGACAGTGTGAGCGGGTGTGGAGAATCCACAGTAACGCAGCGAAGAAGATTAGGGAGAGACCAGAGGCGGAGACTAGAACAGGGCGAGTGCTGAGAGCTTGTTAATCAATTAGTAAGTGCAGCTATACAATCCCTTAGTGCTCGTTAGTAAGTATGTATTACATATACAATGTTAGTTTGTGTTAGTAACTCTAGCAAAAATAACAAACTGTTAGTATGGGTTAGTAATATAAAAAATGCAAGGCGAAGGAAGTAAACGAGATTGGAAGGAATGGTTGAAATCCAGAAACCATAAAATCATCCGAAAGAGTGGCACGCAATACTGGGGCTGTGAGTAATGACAAGACAAGAGACCAGACAGGGGGAGACAAAGTGCAATGCATGGCAGAAACAAAAACATGGACCGGAGTGAAACTATGGTAAAATACAAAACATGGAAAAACTAAACTACACAATACATGAACAAATCTAAGTAACCAAATCACAGTACATAATCCACGGCATGGTCAGTCAATACAGACATCAGACAAAACATCAAAAACCTGGCAAACAGAGCAGAATCATAACAAAACGCTGTAATAACGGGGACAAAACCTTAGGTTATTCTGGTCCAAAAAGCCAAAGAGGTTCCCTCTGTACCTGATTAAATGATTTGGAAGCGCAGACAAAATGTGCTACTAAAGACCTGGAAGTCACTCTGGATTCTGGCCTTAGCTATAAAAATCATATTAATGGTACCAAAGAAAACTGCATTCCTCCACCTGAGAAACATGACCTAAGTAAGACCGTTTGATACATAGCAGGATGCAGAATAGTTGGTGCACGTGTTCATTATGGGTCATTTTCATACTGGCCTCCCAAAGAAATGTTTTTATTAACTTCAACCGGTAACACATTACCATAAGGTTACATTGACACGAGTTTATTTACATTAACTGACAGCTAATTAACAGTGAACTAATGTGTCTGTAATTAATTACTAATGGCGTTCGTATTTACTAAGGTATTAATTTAAACATTGTTGAATAGTTCAATAGTTTGAAGTGCTACTTAAGGGATGCTTCACAGACGCTTTAATTCATCCTCTTAATAACGGCGACATAAAGCAGTTATAAATGAATAATTATAATTATGACTTAATACGTTTTAAGCCCCATGGGGCGTGAGTTAACTTTTAATTACCTGATAGTTCATGCTTATCACTGCATTTGCTGGTATTAAATATTGCATCTGTATTTTTAAGGATTACTCTTGGCCGGAATCTTGGCCAAATTTTAGCCAGAATCAGGATGAAGGACCAGATCAGTCCTGGTCTGTCTGCTTGACAGTGGCTTCCTCTGTCTCCTAAAATCGATTTAAAGATCTTTGTATTGATCTATAGAGTCGTAACTGGTTTCGCTCTTACATCCACGTATGGCTGTCTATCTGTCTTTACACTTCAGCCTGCGCTGGCAGATTTTCCTGTCTGAATGACTAAAAGTGCCCGGAGTTAAGCATAAAACTAACGCACGAGCCGCCATCTGCTTTTATGGGGCAAAATTCTGGGCCGCGTCACCCAAGACCAGCCGATGCTGCAGGCTGTTTTAAGAAGCAGCTAAAAGCCCCTATTTTTTACTATTTTTTTAACCCAAATTTAATGAATCAGTTTTATTTTAACTTAAAATATTACATAATATTTATGTGCAATTTTATTTTTAATGCTCCTCTATGCAATCACTTTTAATACATTTTATAATCTTACTGGTATCTATCTCTTGCTTGTTTTATAGCCTCTTATTCTTATGGACTCATATCTATTTTATTTATCCATTTTATGATTTTGTTGCTTTTTGTAATACATCTCCTACACTCCAGTTGTTTTATGTTCCTTTTATCTTTTATTATCACTATCCTCCAATGTGTGTCTCATATTGCTGATGTCATTTATGTTCTTCTGGATCCTATGATGTGCATGACAGTGCAGTACAAATTTACAGAGTTTGAGTTTAGTGGTCCAGTGTGAAGTTTTTTTTACTGTTTTTACCCTCGGGCACCTGCAGGGGGAGCTGTGTGAACCATGCCCAGATTTCACACCCCTGGGTAACCTAAAAGGTGCCCATCCCCACAGAGCCTTGAAGGGGCAAAAAGGAGACGCGGTGAGTTTCTGCCCCCTACTGCCTGGAGGAGTTTGTGAATATATTTGTATATGATATATTGCATGGGTGTGCGCATGTTTGTGTGGGCGAGTGTGTGTTAATGTGAACGTGAGGGCGAGTGTGTGTGTGTGTGGGTGTACCTGTGGGTGTGTATATGTGTGTGCGTGTGCGTGTGCGTGTGCGTGTGTGTGGGTCTGTGTGTGTTTGTGTGTGTGTCTGTGTGTTTATGAGTGTACGTGCGTGCGGGCGCATGGGTGTGTGCATGTGTATGTTTGTGTGTGTGTGTGTGTGTGTGTGTGTGTGTTCATGGTTTATGTTTCTGTTCTTGCAGGGCGATCCAGGTGTTTCAGGGCCTAAAGGAGACAAGGTGAGTCCTCCCCTGCTGTCATCCTCCAATCATGAGGCTCCGTGATGTGTGACTGACAGCTGTCAGCAGGTGTGATTGACTGGTGTTAGCCACAGAGATATAAGAAAACTAGAGTGGACGATGTGTGGGCTGGACCAAAGCGGAAATGGAAGAATAGCTACGCCATCTTGGGTATGTATAAATGTCCAATGAGTTATATGTAAACAGTAGGCTAAACATGGGTGTCGACAACTTAGAGACGTGTTTTCCGTGTTCTTTTTATCTTTTCTTACCTAAAATGGACTCAAATAAGGAATTACAATTGAACAACAAAATTTATTTAAAAAATGTAGATTTTTTAAATCCGGTGTATTCGATGTTTATTTAATCGGAAGACATTACAGAGATATCGGAACTTCAGCTGTTGTCCCGTATGAGCGAGTTTTCGTTATTTTCGAGCACGGTTTAGGCCAGTTATACTGCATTTTCCATTGAACGTCTGTCCCGATATACATACTCAAGATGGCGGCGGCGTGCTGCCACGGAAACCACGTGATTGTCCACTCTAGTTTTCTTATATCTCTGTGGTGTTAGCGGGAGTGATTGACTGGTGTTAGCAGGTGTGATTGACTGGTGTTAGCAGTTGTGATTGACTGGTATTAGCAGGTGTGATTCACAGGTCTGTGCGGTTGTGATTCACTGCCATCAGCAGTTGTGATTGACAGGGGTCAGCTGGTGTGGCTGACAGGCATCTTTCTCTCCACAGGGAGATTTGGGGGCTGATGGCCTGAATGGGGTCAAAGGTCAAAAGGTGAGCCAAAGTGAACCAGATTAACTGTTCTGGAGTCATTTTAGTGATATAGCCCAAGGCCCCAACATTAACTCTGTGCTCCAGCCTGTGAGGTGGCCCTCCCGCCCAGTGTGCACCAGGGCTGCTCATGTTATTAATACTGTTTGCGCTACAGATGCAGCCACAGCACTTACACTGCTCATGTTATTAATGCTGTTTGTGCTAGAGATGCAGCCACAGCACTTACACTGCTCATGTTATTAATGCTGTTTGTGCTAGAGATGCAGCCACAGCACTTACACTGCTCATGTTATTAATGCTGTTTGTGCTACAGATGCAGCCACAGCATTTACACTGCTCATGTTATTAATGCTGTTTGTGCTACAGATGCAGCCACAGCACTTACACTGTTCAAGTTATTAATGCTGTTTGTGCTACAGATGCAGCCACAGCACTTACACTGCTCATGTTATTAATGCTGTTTGTGCTACAGATGCAGCCACAGCACTTACACTGCTCATGTTATTAATGCTGTTTGTGCTGCAGATGCAGCCACAGCACTTACACTGCTCATGTTATTAATGCTGTTCATGCTACAGTTGCTCCCACAGCACTTACACTGCTCATGTTATTAATGCTGTTTGCGCTACAGATGCAGCCACAGCACTTACACTGCTCATGTTATTAATGCTGTTTGTGCTACAGATGCAGCCACAGCACTTACACTGCTCATGTTATTAATGCTGTTTGTGCTACAGATGCAGCCACAGCACTTACACTGCTCATGTTATTAATGCTGTTTGTGCTACAGATGCAGCCACAGCACTTACACTGCTCATGTTATTAATGCTGTTCATGCTACAGTTGCTCCCACAGCACTTGCACTGCTCATGTAATTAATGCTGTTTGTGCTACAGATGCAGCCACAGCACTTACACTGCTCATGTTAATGCTGTTTGTGCTAGAGATGCAGCCACAGCACTTACACTGCTCATGTTATTAATGCTGTTTGTGGTAGAGATGCGGCCACAGCACTTACACTGCTCATGTTATTAATGCTGTTTGTGCTACAGATGCAGCCACAGCACTTACACTGCTCATGTTATTAATGCTGTTTGTGCTACAGATGCAGCCACAGCACTTACACTGCTCATGTTATTAATGCTGTTTGTGCTACAGATGCAGCCACAGCACTTACACTGCTCATGTTATTAATGCTGTTTGTGCTACAGATGCAGCCACAGCACTTACACTGCTCATGTTATTAATGCTGTTCATGCTACAGTTGCTCCCACAGCACTTGCACTGCTCATATAATTAATGCTGTTTGTGCTACAGATGCAGCCACAGCACTTACACTGCTCATGTTAATGATGTTTGTGCTACAGATGCAGCCACAGCACTTACACTGCTCATGTTAATTCTGTTTGTGCTACAGATGCAGCCACAGCACTTACACTGCTCATGTTAATTCTGTTTGTGCTACAGATGCAGCCACAGCACTTACACTGCTCATGTTATTAATGCTGTTTGTGCTACAGATGCAGCCACAGCACTTACACTGCTCATGTTAATGCTGTTTGTGCTACAGATGCAGCCACAGCACTTACACTGCTCATGTTATTAATGCTATTTGTGCTACAGATGCTGCCACAGCACTTACACTGCTCATGTTATTGATGCTGTTTTTGCTACAGATGCTCCCACAGTATTTACACTGTTCATGTTATCAATGCTGTTTGTGCTACAGATGCTCCCACAGCACTTACTCTGCTCATTTTATTAATGCTGTTTGTGCTACAGTTGCTGCCACAGCACTTACACTGTTCAAGTTATTTATGCTGTTTGTGCTACAGATGCAGCCACAGCACTTACACTGCTCATGTTATTAATGATGTTTGTGCTAGAGATGCAGCCACAGCACTTACACTGCTCATGTTATTAATGCTGTTCATGCTACAGTTGCTCCCACAGCACTTACACTGCTTATGTTATTAATGATGTTTGTGCTACAGATGCAGCCACAGCACTTACACTGCTCATGTTATTAATGATGTTTGTGCTACAGTTGCTCCCACAGCACTTACACTGCTCATGTTATTAATGATGTTTGTGCTACAGTTGCTCCCACAGCACTTACACTGCTCATGTTATTAATGATGTTTGTGCTAGAGATGCAGCCACAGCACTTACACTGCTCATGTTATTAATGCTGTTTGTGCTACAGATGCTCCCACAGCACTTACACTGCCCATGTTATTAATGCTGTTTGTGCTACAGATGCTCCCACAGCACTTACACTGCTCATGTTATTAATGCTGTTTGTGCTACAGATGCTGCCACAGCACTTACACTGCTCATGTTATTGATGCTGTTTATACTATAACACTCTCATCTCCAGGGATATCCTGGTCCCAGAGGTCCATGGGGCAGGTTGGTGAGTGTGACTCAGATACACAGAATGATCTGTGTGTGTGTGTGTGTTTGTTTATATGTATGTCTCTATTTATGCGTGTTTGAGTACGTGAGTGCATGTGTCTTTGTGTAAATGTCCATCTATCTGTGTCTACCTTTGTGTCTGTGTATGTGTGCATGTTTGTGAGTGTGTGTGAGTTTGTCCATGGGCATAAGGATATGTGTATGCTTGTTTCTCTGTATGTGTGTACATGTGCGTATGCATGTCTTCTATGAGTATGCAATTATGCACATACATGTATGTGTGGTCATGTGTACATTTGTCTGTGTGTATGTGTGCATATGTGCATGTGTGTCTGCATGCCTGTATGTGTGTCTTTGTTTGTGTGCGTGTGCGTGTATGAAAGCATGTGTGTTTGCGTGCATGTACATGTGTATGCAGCTTTGTGTGTTTGTACGTGCATGTATATATATGTGTGTGTGTGTGTGTGTGTTTGTGCCTGTATGTGTGTGTGTGTGTGTGTGTGTGTGTGTGTGTCAGTGTGTGTGTGTATGTCAATGTGTGTATATGCGTGTGTTTGTATATGTCATTATGTGTGTGTTTGTACATATCTGTCAGTGTGTTTGCATATGTTTGTGTTAGTTTGTGTGTGTGTGTTTTTTTTGTATTTGTCAGTCCGTGCACGTGTCAGAGTGCGTGTGTGTTTGTTTGTGTTTGTTTGTGTGTATGTATGCGTCATTGTGTGTATGTGTCATTATGCGTGTATGTTGGTCAGGGTGTGTGTGTGTTTGTTCGTGTTAATGTTTGTATGTGTGTTTGCATTTGTTTTTGTGTATGTGTGTGTGTGTGTGTGTGTGTGTGTGTCTACGTGTGTGTGTGTGTGTGTGTGTGTGTTTGTGTGTGTGTGTATATGTGTGCAGCACCACTGAAATAACAGCGTTGTGATGATTGCAGGGGCCCGGGGGTCAGCAGGGTGCGAACGGAACAGAGGGGCTGAAGGTGAGAGCTCAGACCCCTGTGCTACTGAGGCACTGTCTGCAGACGCACTGCCGCCGCACTGACTCGCCCCAGACTCACCCCTTCACCCGGAGATCCACAAGCCTCCCTAACACATCACTCCTCATTCTGCTGCTCTAGATCCCAGTCCGCTGCCTAATGAGAGAGTCAGGTGTGCTAAATTAGCTCAGAATGGGGAGACACTAGTGCACTCAGCTGAGTAATTTGGGTGTGTAAAGATCACTGCATCACCGGACCAGTAAATGACTGTTTAAGTGCTGGTGGATTTAATAAAGTGTGCTGGTGTGCATTAAGCAGAGAGACACTGTTCTCAAATGTTCCAGCGCAGGAAGTGACAGGGATACAGCCAACGGAATTGAGAATGCGCCGCGGAATTCTCGCAACAGCCGCATTCTCCAATTCTGAACACAGTACACTGGAGACAAACTCTCCAAATCTTACACTGCAGTGGTACTTACAGCCTCGCAATTTCACTTCAGAACGATGCTTAAATATACTTAGCAACAAAAGTTTCTGTGACACCAATATTGTTAATTATTTTTCATAACGCAATTATGAAATTGTCATACATGGTGATATCAGACTGAAACAGTACACGTAAACACAACATTGAAATGGAAATCATGAAAATGCGAGAAAATGACTTTGCACGTGAAAATGTGCGTAAATCATGCTTGTGGATGGCAATAAAAGAGGAGAATTTTTGGAATGTTCACATTGTGCCTGATGAATGACGGAAGCATCACTTATCGAAAACACAGCCATTTCGGATCAGGAACTCTACCCTCTAAATGCCAAGACTGTCTGAAAATGATCGGTGGAGGGCCATTGGGATGATTGAATCCGGAACCTCGCAGAGGGAAGTTGCTCATCGCCTGAATGTCCACCGAAACACCATTTGGAACTTATGGCAGCGTCATCAGCAGACAAGACATGTCAGAGACCGTCCTCGCAGCGGCCGTCCATGAGTAACCACTCCCAGACAGGACAACTGGATTCGAACAACCCATCTCCGAAATCAATTCCAACCTGCAACCATAACTGCAAGAACGATACCTGGTTTGAGGCGACTGTCTGCACAGACAATCCGTCGCCGTCTTCGTCATTTTGGCATTGTCCCACGTCGGCCAGCAAGACGTCCAATACTCACAGTACAACACCCGACGACTGCGTCTAGAGTGGGCACAACAACATCGACGGTGGATCCAACGTCAGTGGGATCTTGTACTCTTCACTGATGAATCAAGATTCATGCTTAACCGAGGTGATGGTCATTTACGTGTATACCGTCGACGTGGAGAACGTTATGCCAACAACTGTGTTCAGGAATTTGATCGTTTTGGAGGTGGTAGTGTCATGATTTGGGGAGGGATCACGGCTAGAAACAGAACAGATTTGCTTGTTATTGAGGGAAATCTGACAGGTCAAAGATATCGCGATGAAGTGCTACGGCCATTGGTGGTACCGTTTTTGATGCAACATGGTCCCGGAATAACGCTGCAACATGATAACGCCAGACCACACGTTGCAAGGATTGTACAGCAGTATCTGATGCAACAACATGTCAACGTCCTGCCATGGCCAGCCAGATCCCCAGACATGTCCCCAATCGAGCATCTTTGGGACGAGATGGATCGACGTTTGCGGCGGTTGGATAACCCGCCAGCTACACTCCAGGAATTGCGACAACGTCTACGTCAGATTTGGAATGACATCCCACAGCAATTTCTGGCACATCTGATTCGGACCATGCGCCGGAGATGCGTTGCTTGCATCATGGCACGAGGAAGTCCCACCCGGTATTGAAGTGTGAAGGTCACAATTGGTTAGACGTCAGACAAGTGCTTCATGACGCATGAAAATGACATTTTTCGTTTTGAGTGACGTTGGCACTGAAAAGTCAGTGTTTCTCCTGTTAAATAAACATATTGATTGCATTGAGATCTTTGCGTGTCATTTATAGCATACACATAAATGGTGTCACAGAAACTTTTGTTGCTGAGTATATGAACTTGAGTTACTGGTTGCAGCTGGTTCATGCTGGTGGCTGTGCCACGCCGATCACCGCCAGCGCAGCTGACTCACTGGTTATTGTTTTCATATGACATGCTGTGATGTCACTCTGTCGTCTCTCCCAGGGTGACCCTGGTCAGCCAGGCCTGCAGGGGGCAGCAGGACTCAAAGGGGAGAAGGTGAGAGGATCATTAATAAACCCCATTACCCCTGGACACAGCCTGTTAATGTCTGTACCCCCAAATCTACCATCCAGCTGTTTCCCCGCAGGGTGACCCCTGTGTGCCCTGCTCCTCGACCCCGGCAGAGGGCAAGAGTCAGGTCGATACCAAAGTACCAGGAACTCCCGGGGACCCCGGACCTCCAGGGCCCCCAGGAAATACCATCAAAGGAGCACAGGTGTGTGTGTGTGTGTGTGTGTCTGTGTGTGTGTTTCTGTGTTCAGACTGTGTGTGTGCTGTGTCTGTGTGTTCTTGGCGTGTGAAAAATTGTGCCGTGCGTTATTGTATATTTGTGTTTCTGGTTTTTGTGTTTGTTATGTGTGTTAATATGTGTGTGTGTGTGTGTGTGTTTGTGTGTATGTGTGGTGTGTGCTTATGGGAATGTGCACACTGATGTGATGTGTGTGCAGATGCTGTGTGCATTTGTCTGCGTGTATGTGTGTGCATGTGTGTGTGTGCATGTGTGTGTGCATGTGTGTGTGCATGTGTGTGTGCATGTGTGTGTGTGTGTGTGTGTGTGTGCTGGGTATATAGGCAGATCACAAAGGAAAAATTTAGCATTTTTGTATATTTTATATATTATCTATTATTGAAATATTTATAATATTTTATATATTGTATATTTCTTGCTTATTTTTTCAGTTCTTTGTTTCTAAGATCGTTTAGAATTTTTAATTCATCATTTCTCCACAACGTGAAAATGTGACCCTGATCATTTTTTCATTGTGGTCTTTAAATGTATAATTATGCTGAGTGTGTTTATAGCATGTGTTTATGTGCCCCTGGTGTGTGTGTGTGTTTATGATGAAAGTGTATCCATGTGTGCTGTTGTGCATGTGTTTATGTGTGTGCTTTAAGTGTGCTCATGATGAATATGTTCGTCCATTTGTGCTTTGTTTGTATTCATGGCGTGTTTGTGTGTGTGCGTGTGTGTGTGTGTGTGTGTATTCATGGTGTGTTTTTTCTGCTTGCAGGGGGATCCAGGTGTTTCAGGGTCTAAAGGAGACAAAGTGAGTCCTCCCCTGCTCTTATCCTCCAATCATTACGCTCTGTGATGTGTGACTGACAGGTGTCCTCAGTTGAAATGATTGACTGGTGTTCTCAGGTGTAATGATTGACAGATGCTCGTAGGTGTTATGATTGACAGATGCTCGTAGGTGTTATGATTGACAGGTGCTCGTAGGTGTTATGATTGACAGGTGCTCTCAGGTGTTATGATTGACAGGTGTTCTCAGGTGTTATGATTGACAGGTGTTCTCAGGTGTTATGATTGACAGGTGCTCATAGGTGTTATGATTGACAGGTGTTCTCAGGTGTTATGATTGACAGGTATCCTCAGGTGTTTTGATTGACAGGTGTTCTCAGGTGTTTTGATTGACAGGTGTTCTCAGGTGTTATGATTGACAGGTGCTCTCAGGTGTTATGATTGACAGGTGCTCATAGGTGTTATGATTGACAGGTGTTCTCAGGTGTCATGATTGACAGGTGTTCTCAGGTGTTATGATTGACAGGTATCCTCAGGTGTTTTGATTGACAGGTATCCTCAGGTGTTTTGATTGACAGGTGTTCTCAGGTGTTATGATTGACAGGTGCTCATAGGTGTTATGATTGACAGGTGTTCACAGGTGTTATGACTGACAGGTGCTTGTAGGTGTTATGAATGACAGGTGTTCTCAGGTGTTATGATTGACAGGTGTTCTCGGGTGTTATGATTGACAGGTATCCTCAGGTGTTTTGATTGACAGGTGTTCTCAGGTGTTATGATTGACAGGTATCCTCAGGTGTTATGATTGACAAGTGTCCTCGGCTTTTATAATTGACAGGTGTCATGAGGAGTTGTGATTTACACGTGTCCTTGGGTGTAGTGATTGACAGGTGCCCTTCGGTGTAATGATTGATAGATGAGTCCAGGTGTGTGTATGTTTGACTGACAGGCGTCTGTCAGCAGGTGAAATTGACAGGTGTGTTTCTGCAGCTGTGATTAACAGGTGTGTTTCTGCAGGGTTGATTGACAGGTGTGTTTCTGCAGGGTGACCCTGGCCGTAGAGTAGTGACGGGGCCTGCAGGCCCAGCAGGGAGCCCCGGACTGAGGGGGGCTCCAGGGGGGGTCGGACCGGATGGTCAGAAAGGACAGAAGGTGGGAGTACTGCCGCTATATTTCATTTTTATATCATTCATGTTTTTCTTTCATAATCAGTCAACATGTTTATCAGCCAAGGCTGTTTCATGATGGAAGATAAATAATTGACACTAGGTGGCAGTATTGCATGCACTATAACATTTTTTATTTCAGGACCACTACTACAGTAGTGTATAACACAGTGGTGTCCATTCATGTGCCTTGAAGGACCAGGAATCAACAGGTTCTCACTTCAGCCAATCACAGCACTGGCTGATTACACAACGACTCCCTCCTCTCTGCCTGAAAGTGTTTTAATGAGTGACATCAGCTGGTGTTGTGATTGGTCGAAATGAAAACCTGCATACTCTTGGCCCCCTGTGGCACACGCTTGGACCCCATTGAACAACTTCAGACTGAAAATGCAGAGAAGCAGTGCGCTGTCAGTGAGCGGAGGGGAGCAGTTTCCTGTTTACATGTAATGCTCATACACACTTAAGTGCAACACTCGGTGAGATGTTAGGAGAGGAAACCAGAATTCTCCGAACATATGTTTTGCAAGGCTGCCATCAAAAGTTTTTTTTTTTTCATGTTAAATACTGGGTGTGTTTATTTGCATGCGTGTCTGTGTGGTTTGTGAGTGCGATCAATTGTGTGTGTTTGTTTTTGTGCTTGTATTTGTGTTTCAGTTTGCATGTGTATGTGCGTGTGTGTGTGTGTGTGTGTGTGTGTCTGTGCGCCTGAGCATGTGAGCATATGCATGCATGTGTGCGTGTGTTTGCGTGCATATACAGCCATTTGTGTGTAGGCGTGTTTCCGTCTCTGTTTTTGTCCGTATGTCCGTGCATGGTGTTGCGTGAGCGTATGCATGCATGTTTGTATGTGTGTTTGTGAGTGAGCCTGATCTGCGTGTGTTCCTGTTCTTGTGTTTACGTGTGTCTGTTTCTGTGTGACCGTGTGTGTGTGTGTGTGTGTGTGTGTGTGTGTGTGCACATGTGTGTGTGCGTGTGCTTGTGTATGTGTGTGTTTAGTGCCTGACTCTGTGGGTTCGGCCGTAGGGGGACTCCTGCGCATTGTGTGGCTCTGACATCACGGGGCCCGCTGCAGGAGCGGGGTCTCAGGGGCTGAAGGGGGAACAGGGGGACCCCGGGCTCCTCGCTGTTGGGGCCCCGGGGACACAGGTGAGACCTGACACACTCGCTTATGAATAATTCTGTCAGGATCTTTCAGTCTGTGCTCTGCCGTGTTGTGGCGAAGCGTAACCCTGTCGCTGCGTGTTTCGCGGTTTCTGATTGGCTCTCTGCCTCTTCTTTTTCCTTCCATCTCTCTCTCTCTCTCTCTTTCTCTCTCTCTCCCTCAGGGTGACCCCGGCCCTCCTGGCATTGCTGGTGTCCCAGGTGCGAAGGGCAGTCAGGTGAGGATGTACAGTTGTGATCAAAAGTTTGCAAACCCCCGCTGAGTTTGTGAAATGTTGCCATTTATTTTGAAAAAATGACTCATCATATAAAAAAAACGTGTCTTTTATTTGAGGACAGTGATCATGTGAAGTCATTTACCATCACATAGGTGTTTGGCTCCTTTTTAAATCATACTGATAACTGAAATCACTCAAAATGGCCCTGATCATAAGTTTACATACCCTGGAATGTTTGACTGTTATTCAGACACAAGGTGACTCACTCGGGTTTAAATGGCTACTAAGGGGTTACACACCTGTACCTTATTAAATCGGAACTACTGCCCGTGTGTAGTTATTGAGTTTGTTGGCTCCCGAGTGGATGCACAGATCTGGTTAGACACTGAGCCACGGGGAGCGGAAAAGAACTGTCTAAAGACCTTAGTAACAAGGTAGTTTAACTTTATAAATATGGGAAAGGATATGAAAAGATATAAAAAGACTAGAAAATGCCAGTCAGTGCTGTTCAGTCAGTGATTAAGAGATGAGAAATTAGGGGAGGTGTTGATGCCAAGTCCAGGTCAGGTGGGCCAGGAGAGATTTCAGCCCAGACTGACAGGAGAATTGTTCAGGCCGCAAAGAAAAATCCACAAGCTACTACAAGAGAAATAGAGGACGCTCTGGGAAAAGATGGTGTGGTTGTTTCAAGGAGCTCAATAAGGAGGTCCTGGACCTGTCTGTGTGGAGTTTGCATGTTCTCCCCGTGTTCACGTGGGTTTCCTCTGGGTACTCCGGTCCCCCCCCCACACAAAAACATACATCACAGGAACACTCCTGCCTGTACCCCTGACCAGGGACCGGCTTTAGAGCTGGAGTTGGTCCCCGGGCGCTGCTCTGTGGCTGCCCCCTGCTCCTCACTATAGGATGGGTCAAATGCAGAGGACAAATTACCCCACGGGGGTCAATAAAGTGTGTCCTAAAGGGGGCAATAGGCAGAATTAAGAACTCAGCGTGTGCACACTTCTGAACAGGGTTCATTTCATTTTTTTCCCTTTATTGCCATGTGTTATTTGATGATTTTGCCATTACATCACTACAGACCTACAGTTGGATATGAATTGAATAGGAAATACAAGAAATGTGTTTTGCCTGGTCATTCATGTTTTCTTCAAAAAATATAACCTGTTTTACAAATTCAGCCAGGGTAGGCAAACTTTTGAGCACAACTGTACCTTTCATAAGCGTGTGCGTGTGTGTGTGTGTGTGTGTGTGAGTGTGCGCGTGTGTGCTTGTGTATATGTGTGGGAAGCCAGTAACAGATTGCACTGTGGGGCCTTCTTAACCTTTTAACTGCCTCTACGTTTTGGTGGAGCACATTTTAAGTCGCTGACTCTTGAAGTCAGCCAAACTGAACCATCGCTAACATTTGGTTGAGGTCACGCATGCGGAAAAAAATCCCATCAGTTAAGTCCAGCACATCTCTCAGTTAGGTACAGGGACTCAACATGTGCTCTGCTGAAAGGCTGAACAGCAGTTAATGGGTTAATTCGTCAACATTCACTCCAGATTGCGGTTTCAGACGTAATTCAGGCCTTGTGTTTTGTCGCCCTCTGCAGGGCTCAGATGGACCTGCAGGTGTGGGGATGCCTGGTCCTCAGGTAAGACGGATATAGGAGTTTGGCCTAATCTGCGCGTGATAGGACACCCCTTTTATAAATGCTTGTGACGTTAGTATCTATGATTGGCTGCCAGTCTGCCACTTATGGCTCAAGTTTCCTTTGCTGCTAGAAATGTGTGCTGCTGGAATTGTTCTCAGTGCAGTAATGCAGGTCTGACAGAACTCAAACAGCACAGACATATTTTGCAGACAGAAAATGTAAAGCAAGACATAGAACAAGTCTGACACAAGGCACACTGTTTTAATTCACGCGGTCTGATTGAAGTTGGTCTGTCCATTATGTTGATAAATCCACTACTGTTTCATGGTCACATCTACTGCTTAGTTAAAAGAACTTTTTAAAAATAATAATAATCCCCCTGATCGACTGGAAGGTGCAGATTGAAAGTATTGCTTTTCCCAGGGAAAACACTGAATATAAATCCATCATTATACAAATTTTTTTGCAGGAGCAAAATCGAGTGTGGCGGTCTGACCCAGTAGAATTACAGAGCTGATACCACCCCCACTTCTGTTACATTAGGCTCAGCTGGTTGCCCGGTTGCGTTTCGGCATGGCTGAGTTTGAACGAGGCTGCACAGCTCCGGCCTGCATGGGCTAACATCGTGTGACTCTGTAGCAGGAGCCATGCAAATTATCCTCTTTCCCTTAGTGCGACGAATGAATATTCAGGGAATTGGCACATGGCGCATTTGGGAGAAAAAATGACATGGAATACAAAAAAATTTGATCAAGAAAGACAAAATTTTCACTTAGCACCCATGCAAACTCATTAGCTGGCTAGCTAATGTTAGCCATCAAACAGCCTCAGCTAACATTACTGTTATCGAAATATAAATGTCACATCGCGTCATGTCTGTCTGTCCATCTGTTTATCTGTGTGTCCTACGATTTTATCAACAACTGTTCATCCGAGCGACTTCAAACTTGGTGAGAATATTGCTGAGGACCCGAGGAAGAGTTAGGTCGAGCGTGAAGTTTAGCCTGCCAGTCCTTGAAAAAATTTCAAAAAGCTTTGAGTCGCTATACCGCCAAAGTAGCAATGCGGAGGGGAACAATTAGCCCATGCGGGACAGGCACTGGCCATGTATTACTCGGGCCTTGGACCACCATAGCATCGCGTGAGCTAAATTAATAGAAATAGTACATCAATAACTTTCATAACATATGAATTCATGACTCCTTGAGTGTCAGACTCAAGGAGTCTACGGCGCATGCAACCTGGCGCTCTGCTGACAGCCACCTGATGGGCATGCACTGGACTGGTTTCAGTTCTGTTGTGATTGTACATGCAATCTCCATATCAGCCACTAGATGGGGATAAATGTGACATACCGCTCCTTTAATTTAGAGCTTCACTGTGTGACATTTGCGTGAATCTTGCACTTTTACCTGTTTTTCTTCGTCTTCCAAATTTAAATTTTCTGAATTCCTCTCTCGCTGTGTCAGGGAGAAGTTGGACCTCCCGGTCTTCGTGGTGACATGGTATGTGTGTGTGTGTGTGTGCGCGTGTGTCTGTTGTAACATTGTAGGTACTAATGCGTCGTTTCTCTTTGAAAGGGTCGCTCTGGGAAAAATGGGCTTCCTGGGAATCCTGGAGCCAAAGGACTGAAGGTGACCAATCAAAAACACCACTCACCGTGTGTCCCAAACAATATGGTGCACTAACCTCAGTGAGACAAGGAGAAAAAGTGCTCCACATAACTTCCACTGAGAGTACTCACATATACAAATGCTGACAATCTGTACTTTTACCACATGGTATGAATTATTTGATCGCAATGTTTTGATTACTGAAATATGTGAAGAACTGCCCCTATCCAGAAAGAAGCTTCGTCGTCTCAAATAGTGTGTTTGGTTTTAATGTCCTGGGTGTGGGTGGTGTTAATGTACTGTGTGTGTGGTTTAAATGTACTTTGTTTGGGTGGTGTTAATGTACTGTGTGTGTGGTTTAAATATACTGTGTGTGGGTGGTGTTATTGTACCTGTGTGTGTGTGTTATTGTACCTGTGTGTGTGGTGTTATTGTACCTGTGTGTGTGGTGTTATTGTACCTGTGTGTGTGGTGTTAATGTACTGTGTGTGGTTTTAATGTACTGTGTATGTGTGGTGTTATTGTACTGTGTGTGGGTGGGGTTCATGTACTGTGTGTGTGGTTTAAATGTACTTTGTTTGGGTGGTGTTAATGTACTGTGTGTGTGGTGTTTATGTACTGTGTGTGTGTGTGGTGTTACTGTACTGTGTGTGTGGTTTAAATAATCTGTGTGTGTGTGGTGTTATTGTACTGTGTGTGTGGTGTTATTGTACCTGTGTGTGGTGTTAATGTACTGTGTGTGTTTTTAATGTACTGTGTATGTGTGGTGTTATTGTACTGTGTGTGTGTGTGTGTGTGTGTGTGTGTGTGGTGTTAATGTACTGTGTGTGTGGTTTAAATGTACTTTGGGTGGTGTTAATCTACTGTGTGTGTGGTGTTTATGTACTGTGTGTGTGGTTTAAATATACTGTGTGTGGGTGGTGTTATTGTACCTGTGTGTGTGTGGTGTTACTGTACTGTGTGTGTGGTTTAAATATACTGTGTGTGGGTGGTGTTATTGTACCTGTGTGTGTGGTGTTAATGTACTGTGTGTGGTTTTAATGTACTGTGTATGTGTGTGTGTGTGTGTGGTGTTATTGTACTGTGTGTGTGGTGTTAATGTACTGTGTGTGTGGTTTAAATGTACTTTGTTTGGGTGGTGTTAATGTACTGTGTGTGTGTGTGTGTGTGTGTGTGTGTGGTGTTACTGTACTGTGTGTGTGGTTTAAATAATCTGTGTGTGTGTGGTGTTATTGTACCTGTGTGTGGTGTTAATGTACTGTGTGTGTGTGGTTTAAATGTACTTTGTTTGGGTGGTGTTAATGTACTGTGTGTGTGGTGTTTATGTACTGTGTGTGTGTGTGGTGTTAATGTACTGTGTGTGTGTGTGTGGTGTTACTGTACTGTGTGTGTGGTTTAAATAATCTGTGTGTGGGTGGTGTTATTGTACTGTGTGTGTGGTGTTATTGTACCTGTGTGTGGTGTTAATGTACTGTGTGTGGTTTTAATGTACTGTGTGTGTGGTGTTATTGTACTGTGTGTGTGTGTGTGTGTGTGTGTGTGGTGTTAATGTACTGTGTGTGTGGTTTAAATGTACTTTGTTTGGGTGGTGTTAATGTACTGTGTGGGTGGTGTTTATGTACTGTGTGTGTGGTTTAAATATACTGTGTGTGGGTGGTATTATTGTACCTGTGTGTGGTGTTACTGTACTGTGTGTGTGGTTTAAATATACTGTGTGTGGGTGGTGTTATTGTACCTGTGTGTGTGGTTTTAATGTACTGTGTGTGTGTGTGGTGTTATTGTACTGTGTGTGTGGTGTTAATGTACTGTGTGTGTGGTTTAAATGTACTTTGTTTGGGTGGTTTTAATGTACTGTGTGTGTGTGTGTGTGTGTGTGTGGTGTTACTGTACTGTGTGTGTGGTTTAAATAATCTGTGTGTGGGTGGTGTTTTTGTACTGTGTGTGGTGTTATTGTACCTGTGTGTGTGGTTTAAATATACTGTGTGTGGGTGGTGTTAATGTACTGTGTGTGGTGTTATGGTACCTGTGTGTGTGGTTTAAATATACTGTGTGTGGGTGGTGTTAATGTACTGTGTGTGGTGTTATTGTGCCTTTGTGTGTGGTGTTAATGTACTGTGTGTGGTGTTATTGTGCCTGTGTGTGTGGTGTTGATGTACTGTGTGTATAGTGTTGATGTACTGTGTGTGTGGTGTTACTGTACTGTGTGTGGTTTTAATGTACTGTGTGTGCAGTATGGATTATTGTTGGATTGCTGTAGTCGTGTGGGAATGATATAATGTCGTGTAACTGCAGAATGTAGTTCTGTAGTTCAGTAGTGGTCTGAGGGTAGTGATGGATTAATGCAGTACTGTAGTAGTAGTGTGTTAGTAAGGTACTAGCAGTGTGGCAGCACTGATTTAGTGGCATGGGAGTAGTGTGTAGACCTGTGCAGGGGTAGTTGTGCTGTAATAGTAATGTGTAAGTGGGGTAATTATTGGTTCTGTGTTAGTAGAGTTGTAGTAGTAATGCAGTAGTATGTAATTAATGTTGTTATAGTGTGGCAGTATTTTAGTAGTAGTATGTTAGTTGTGGGGTTGTTGGAGTGTAGTAATACATTAGTGGGGCAATCGTATTGCGGTAGTATTAGCATGGTATACTGTGACCGGAGTAACAGTATGTAAGTTGGGATATGGTGGGGTGATAGTACAGTAGGTGTAGTGTTGTGTACCAGTGCTCGGTTTGTAGCTTGTAAGTAGGGGAATAGTGGTGTGATAGTGCTTCGGTAGTTGCGTTGTGTAGCAGAGGAGTGGTAGCACTGAGGCTGTAGTTGTGTGTAAGTAGGGCAGTATTAGTGGGGTTGTAGTATAGCACTGGTAGTACTGTAGTAGTAGTAGTGTAGTGACTTCACTTCTTCTGTCTGCAGGGTACAGAGGGTCAGATCGGACCTCGGGGGCTACTCGGGACTGGAGATCCTGGACCATCCGGCCATCCTGTAAGTGTGTGTGTGTGTGTGTGTGTGTGTGTGAGTGAATGTGTATTTGTGTTTGTAGGTATAGGGGTATGCATGAGTGTGCGTATATGTGTTTATGTGTATAAGTGCATGCATATGTGTGTGTGTGTGTGTGTGTGTGTGTGTGTGCTTTTGTGTGCATGTGTGTGCGTGCGCTTGTGTGTGTGTGTGTGTGTGTGTGTGTGTGTGTGCTTTTGTGTGTATGTGTGTGTTTCTGTGTGTGTGTGTGTGTGTGTGTGTGTGTGTGTGTGTATGTGAATATGCTTCTGATCTGTGGTTTGGCTGTTTCAGGGCGTAAGTGGCTCCTCTGGGTCGCTCGGTGTACCAGGAGAGCCGGGGCAACCGGTGAGCATCGCCTCTCCTCCCTTACCTGCTGCTGTAGATACTAACTGTTCATCAGACCTACTGCTCATCTCATGAGTTTGTTTTTTTCCAGATACGCTTTACAGCTCATGTGTTCTCTGTTCTGTTTTTGTAGGGAAATGCTGGGGCCAGAGGTGACAAGGTAAATGTCTGAGGAACAAGCTACTAAGACCACTTCAGAGGGAGTTTTTTTTTTTTTTTATTTGAAAGAAAAATTAAATATTGAGGCTGAAATTATTTGGCTGAGTTATTGTGAAAAGTTGAGATGACATGGTGATGTTTTTGTGAAATGTTAGGACAATATGGTGATGTTTTTGTGAAACGTTGAATTGTTATGGTGGTGTTTAGTGAGTGGTTAGCAGTGTTTTGTGAAAAGCTGAAATTATATGGCGGTGTTAGTGTGAAAGGTTGAGATGACATGGTGGTGTTTTCCTGAAATGTTAAAATGATATAGTGCTGCCGGGTTAGCTAACTCAGTTAAGGCGCCGCACTTGCGGAGCAGCAGTGGCTGCCACGCCGCGGGTTCGATCCCCGGTCGTGCCAACCGGCTGTGGTCAGCAGCTTTTTTTTCAGACCACCGCACAATTGGCTAAGTGCTGCAGGGATGCAAATAATGAAGGGACTGCTGGGATGGGATACAAAAATAGTTGCTTTGTTCGTTGCTCAAGCGCCTCCTGTTGGCCAGCCGGGCGCTCGTCAGTAAGATTCTAAGCTTACTCATGTTCAGGTATCCTTCGCCCTCGTTCTGAACTTGCAAACTTTTGACCAATGAGCGTAAAGAAGCAGTGGCTGACAGGCGCGTGTTTCGGAGGAGAGCTGCAAATTGTCTTCACTCTCCCGAGTTGGCAACGGGGTCGCATGCGAGCAAGCTTTTGTACATAGCTCTCGAATTTGACATTCCAGATTCGGGTGGGATTGGAGATGTCAAATTTTAAGAAAATGATATAGTGATGTTTTTGTGAAGGTTTAAGATGATATGGTGACCTTTTTGTTTAGATGATATGGTGGTGTTTTGTAAGAGGTTGATATGATACAGCTATGCATTTGTGAAAAGCTGAAATGATGTGGTGTTTTTGTGAAACGTTGAGATGATATGGTGATGTTTTTCTGGAAAGTGGAAAAGATATGGTGATGATTTTGCAAATGTTTTAGATATGGAGTATTGATCATATTTTGCTTTAATCAGGGTGATCTGAGAGAGTGCAACTGCGTCAACACAAACCTCGTCCACACTGGAGGACGAGTGAGTATGAATTCGCACCCAAACATCCACACGTACATGCACACTCAACAAACTGTTTTTCAGTATTCTGTATGTGGTGTACATTTAGATAAAACTGTGTGTAGACTCGTTGAAAGTATTATGCGCTGAAGAACATATAGACCGCATAAAGGCCCTGTGTGGGTCTATGTTAAATATTTGGCTCAGTGTGAGTGTATGTGGAATAAATAAACAATATTAAACTCAGTGTGGGTGTTCATGGTATGAAGAGTCAATATGAAGGCTAAATGTGGAGGTGTGTGGTATATGGAGACAATTTTGTTCTCAAAGTGGATGTATGTCATAGAGTCAAATGTAAAGGTTTGGGGTTGGTGTATGTGGTATATAGAAACAACTTAAAGGCTAAGTTTGGGTATATGTGGTATTTTGAATACATATTGCTCTGTTTTTTTTGTTTTTTTACTTCCAAATTATGGAACAAGCAACGTATGATCTTACTGGATTGGACCGGACCCTGCGATGTGGTGTCTTTTTGCATATTTAGTATGATGCAACGAGGCTGAGGTGCTGCTTGTGAACTCTGGATCTGTTCAGAGAATGTAGCTAGCTAGTGTTATGGCCCCAATTTGTTATTACAATTTACAACACAACAGCTACAGCAACAGCAAGGGATGACAGAAACAGTTTTAAAAACTTGAACACATTTAATTAACAGACAAAGACTAATACTAACCTACAACTAATAACCAAGATTGATTTACAAGAAAAACAGAAATATTTACAGTCCCTTTTTGTTGGGGTGGCTTGGTGATGTCCTGGGTAAGGAAAAAAAATGCTCTAACACAGGCGAAAATCTACAAAAGAAACTTCACAGGTCTTGAACAGAAATGACAGGTCTGGTCACACGTATCCTTCTCCTTGCAATTTCTCCTACCACTTTACTGTCTCAATTCTTTTCCTTATATACTCTTTTGCAGACCCCACCCACATTTGGACCTCTTTTTTTTTGATTTTCGGGGACTTGCCCCAGACATGTCCAGGACATGTCTAAACCTAGCTCCAGTCTGGGCTGAATAAAAAAAAGGTAAATACTGCCATCTTGTGGCCTATATTCACATTACATTAGTAAAGGTAATGCCAAGATTATTCCTTCCTGGCTAGCCTTCCTTTGATGTCTACAGCAGCGGCTCAAGGCCATGGTTTTCATGTAGCTTTGTTGCTAGCTAGCTGGCTGCTGAAGTCGTGAGATAAAGGTATGGGCAAGTAACATTAATGCAGTACACTTAAACTGAGCCAAAAGCTTAAAACAAGCATCACAAGCATAACTATTTGTGAAATAATTTTATTTATGCTCTAGCAAGCTTGGTTAGCAAGATAACTGATTGAGGCTATGCTATTAGATTGTTTAGGACCATGCAATGCAGTGCATTTTTGTATATTAATTTAGCATGGTGCAACTGCACAAATTCAACCAAATTTGAACTAGTACATCTGCTACACTGTATCTGTTAATGTGCAAAGTAAAGAGGTCATGGTCAGTACTGCTGGTGACATACTGAGTTTGAAAGGATTGTGACTCACTCGCTCACTCACTGTTTCACACACTCACTCACTCACTCTTTCACTCACTCACTCACTCACTGTTTCACACACTCACTCACTCACTCTTTCACTCACTCACTCACTCACTTCCATCATGGCGATATTAGTCTGCTATCGCGGGGAATACCTGAGAGAGGATATGAAAGAGTGAAACTGTTTCAACATTTATGAGCAACATTTTAAAATTTTTGGCTTTATGCGTCATGTTTTAATGCCTTATAGGGCCCCATCTTGAGGACCTGATCGCAGTCGGCAAACGCAAGTGTTAATCGTATCGCAGATAAAAACTGGGTGTACCTAAATCCATTCTGATTATTTTGTGACAGGGGCGATAGCATCGCTGTAGTAATGTTGTCCAAAAGGGTTGGATTAAGACAAATTAATTACTTGTGGTTGTAGTGGGGGTTTGGTTCCATTAAATCCAATCAGATTAGCCGCTGCTATTCCTTCAAAACCAGTTTGTTATGCCATAGCGAACTGGCCGTTTCCTCAGGTAAAGAACAAGCTCCTAAGTTTCTTTACAGCCGCCTCCTTCAGTCTGTGGAGAACTGCGCTCCCACACAGTAATGCATGGAGGTATCTGGGGAGACAAGTTGATTCATCAGGTTATGTGTTTTGTATTAAGAAGGTGCTTCATATTAAAGGATCCGGGCCATTTGAACCGTATACAAAACTGCAATGGTGGTATTAATACGATGGCAAAACTGAAGTTAATAATTTATATCTCCTCCACAAGAAGAACATTTTCACGTTTAAAAACATGCCTTCACCCTGCCCTTCCCATTTGACCCCAACACCAATTTATAGGCATTACTACTAAGATACATCTCGGAGATGGAATTGGGAAGGAAACCGTATGCGTCATTTGTGAAGAGTTACACTGGCTGCGATTCAGGCCCATGAAACTACCATGGAGTGATAGAGCTGGGGTGAAAATAAGTCAAATGGCCTGGATGGTGGCTTGGATGAGTCAAAACGCAAATGAGGTCACTGACACAAAAATTGCACAGCGCCAGCCTCGTGCTTTGACACACCTCCATTTGAGCTGTCCAGCCCCCTTTAGACTGTTGCGGGCTACAAGTGTGCAACCAGCCTCTACATGATTTAAATATTTTATTCATCTCGAGTACTGTGTTTAGTTATTGGCGTAATTGTTTCTTTATTTATTTTTTTCAACGTACCGTCACCCAAATTCGATTTAAGGAAAAGGACGTGAGAATGGGGAGATGCGGAGCGTTGATTTAAGGATGACGAGGCAAGCGTGTGGCAGGAGGAAGTGAATGTGTGCGGAGGGAATTGTACATAATAATAATAATAATAATAATACATTTTATTTGTATTGCACTTTACATTTCAAAAGAAATCTCAAAGTGCTACAGAGATAAAAAGATAAAAATATCAGATAAAATTTAAGAGACAAGACAGCACAACATAAATAGGAAGCAGAAAAAAAGCAAAGAACACCTGGGAGAGTTCATCAGCTAAAAGCCCGAGAGAAAAAGTAGGTTTTTAGGCCCCGTTTAAAAGAGTCCACAGTTTGAGGTGCTCTCAGGTGATCAGGGAGGGCATTCCGCAACCTGGGAGCAGTCGCACAGAAAGCCTGATCTCCCATAGTGCGAAGCTTAGTCCTGGGGGGTTTTAGGAGGTTTGCGTTAGCAGAGCGGAGGGAACGTGAGGAGATCTGAGGGGTGAGGAGTTCCTTGAGATAGGGGGGAGCATTTCCGTGTATACATTATTGGGTGAGGATAGAGATCTTGAATTCAATTCTGAATGAAACGGGGAGCCAGTGAAGTGACTTGAGGATGGTGGTGATGCGTTCGTATTTGCGCACCCTCATCAGGATCCCAGCAGCATTATTCTGGATATATTTAAGTTTCTGAAGGCAGCTGCTAGGCATCCCGATGAGGAGCGCATTACAATAATCCAGCCTGGAGGAGACAAGGCGTGGACAAGCTTCTCTGCATCTGATAGGGTAAGGGTTGAGCGGAGTTTGGCGATATTCAAGTGATAGATGGACGTTTTGCACAGATGTTTGATGTGGGCCTCGAAGGGAAGGCGGGGGTCTGTTCTAACACTGATGTAGAGAGAGGAATGTTATGACCGGAAAAAGTGATGCTGGTAATGTTGGATGACCGGACTTGGTGCGGTGTACCGACTAACATGGCTTCAGTCTTTGAACTGTTTAGCTGTAGAAAGTTAAGCTTCATCCAGGCCTCAATCTCCTCCAGGCAGATGGCAAGTGTGGTTAACGGCGAGGCTGCAGAGGGAGTGGTGTTGGCTTTGATGTATAGTTGAGTGTCATCAGCGTAGCAATGAAATGACATTTTCCACGGTGGACGTGTATTCTTTGTCTCAGGAGTTCTCAAGAAAAAAAAAAGGGAAAGAGGCCTAGTTTATGAGGTGGCAACCAGAATAATTACTTTGGCTGTTCTGCTGATGAGGGGAAGGTCCATCCAGGCTACCAAGAGAGGTCTAACTGCGGATCAGGACTCATGGTCCTACTGCCAGAATGAGAGACGCCATCCGGGGTTTGGGAAAGACCTTTCACTCTCAGTACTCCTCTGCCATCCCTGTACTCCACCCAGGGCAGTTGCTAGGAATTCTGGGCCCCCTGAAAGAATATCAGTGTGGGCCCCCACCCCCGGCATTTCATTGCCTTTTTTTACTACAATGGCTTTTATTCATTTTTCTGTTTCTCTGTGTTATTGACAGTGCTAGATGCAATACACCCAATTTTTCCTTTTTTTACGATTAACCACTCAACACCGAGTCAAGAGTATTATTATGCAAATTCTGAATTATTAGATGTGGCACGTATTCACAAAAGAGCCAACCTAAACCACATTATTACACTTAGTCTGATCAGAAATAAATGTTCGATTAACCACTCAGCAAATGGGTACAGGGTATTGTACTGCAAAACATTGAGCACTGATGTGCAACAGACAATAACTCAAAGTATACTGGCTAAAGATACAACACTGGGTGGAGCTGTTATAGTGAAATCACAAAGGTGGCTATGTAACATAACCATTTGAATTTCTTGCAAGTAGTATTGACAACACAATGAAATACTTTCTTGTAAAATAGATATCAAAAACTATAATTTTAAGTCTTCCCTTATCTCCTTAAGTTATTTTGTTTGTTCACAGCTTAAGGTCTTTGAAGTCCAACTGTCTGCTTTAATGACTTTCAATTGAAAGGGCTATTAAACCTCTCTTGGGTTGTTGTAGCTGTAGCCCACAGCTATGATCTGGTTCACTATTCCCTTCACTGTCTGAAGTAGCCTTGTTTTAGGGAGATGGGCTTGGCTCTGTCAACAGGATGGATAGTGGCTTAAGTAGACTTATTAATACATCCAGCCAATTTTGCCATTTAATCATATAATTCAAATGGCTGAGAGACCTATATGTAAGTAATTGCCATTGGTACAGCAGTTCACTAATAAATCTAAACAGCCAACCAGTTTCTGCCACACTCACTCACTCACCATCAAAAACATCTTCAGACTGCTGGTGCTGAGGGTCTGCAGCTGGGTCAGGTTCAGATGAAGTGACCACAGCTGATTCTGAGGTGGCAGTACATAAAGGTTTAATTATTCCATTTCATATTGCTTTTGTAAACATTTTAAATTATATTGTATGGACCAACTTATGAAGAACTAACATACCTGGTCTGGGAATAGACCAAATTTAAATGGGCTTCTCTCTCAGTACCATAGCTCTAAGCACACAGCTTCACTTTGATATTGTATGAGGGGGGCAAACTCTGTAAATTACCCCCCATGTTAACAAGACTTATGGCAACAGAGTAAAGTAGCAGTTTAGTTTTAGTGAACACTTTTGTAAGAAAGTAAAATGTCAGCCTTGTGAAGCGATTCAATTACACCTAAGGTTACCAGTACAACACTGACTGCATGTAGCTCGCAACATGATTTGCTCTCTGATTGCAAGCACTATTTTATCTCTGCTGTGGAAATTAAGCGTGAATCTGTTCGATCCATCTGAATAATTTTCAAAAGAAAGACCGAATAAAGACTGTTGTCTATCTTCAAAGGAAGTAAACAGACGAATATAAAGACCAAGAAAAGTCGATAGCTCTTTGCATTGGCTTTGACTGTAATCAGTTGTGCGAAAAACTTGTTTCGCGTCCAGTGTGCAAGCGGCTTTACCGAGCATAGAACGCAAGCATTATATACGCTCTGCCTGATGCCGAGGCAGTTTGTGGTTGGCTGAGAAAGATGTGAAGTCGTTAATTTGCATCATTGATTCAGTTGCGTTGATTTAGTCAGGTTGAGTTTCCATCACGCGTGCCAACCGCCTTTGATCTGACATCAGGACAATCGATATAGATACTATAATTTATGTGCTGATTCAGATAGTTACATTAAACAGTGTTTGCTGTAATTATTTTCTGTGCTGAAATGGGCCTGACATTCTGGAAACCTGCCTGTGAGGTTTTCATTGACGTGTGCGCACTGTGCGCCGGTCAGCCAAATTACAACTGCACAGAAAGTGAACCAGGTTGGAGCTGGCGAGCTTTCTGCGCAACTGCAGAGAAGACTTCTCTACGAAATTGTCACTGCGTCTTGATGAATAAATGACACCTCCCCCTACTACGCTGCCACACCCATCTCAGCGAACGTTCTTCTGCGCACGGTGTTGCACCTCAGAAAATTACCACTGTGCGGGCTGCGCCGGACGAAATTACCACTGCGTGGGCTGCGCCACGCTACGCCACCTGCGCTGCGCCAGGAAATTAGAGCCCATTGTTTTTGGGCCAACAGATGACCATCCGCCTGAACAAAAAGACATTTATTTTAAAAAAACTGTTTGGCTACGCTATAAGACACAAATGCTTTTATTTTAGAGCAGGGGGAAGGTGCCATTTGAAAGATAACCACCGCATGCGTTTCCCTTTGCAAAGGCATGAAAATAGAGCCCTTTGTGTGTCATTTTTTATCACATCTGTTGTAAAGTTTCTGAAGGCAGTTTAGAGGACTCATCTATGCCTCAGTGGCTGTCTGTGTTATAGCATATGTGTAAAAATATAAAGACTGAGAGCTGCCGGATAGCTCACTTGGTTAAGGCACTGCGCTGCAGTGCAGAGGTGACTATCACGTCGCGGGTTCGAGCCCCGGCGTACCCACCGGCAGGGGTCGGCAGCTTTTTCAGAGTAGTGCACGATTGGCCATCGCGCTACAGGGTTCAAAATTGGGAAGGGACTGCCGAATTTGGGGATACAACAGTAGCTTTGTTCGTTGCTCCAGTGCCTCCTGCTGGCCAGATGGGCGCTCGTCAGGAAGACTGTGGGTTTGTTCATGTCCGGGTATCCTCCGCCCTCGTTCTGAACTTACGAGGATTCAACCAATGAGTGTATAAGAATCAGTGGCTGACAGACACGTGCTTCGGAGGAGAGTCGTGAACTGTCCTCACTATCCTGAGTTGGCAGCAAGGGGTCGCATACGAGCAAGACTTGTACATAGTTCACCAATTGGGCATTCCAGATTCGGGTGGGATTGGAGAATTAAAAAAAATATATAAAGACTGTAATTATTGCTCTATTTTCTGATTCTATGTGTTTTAGGGGCCCCCAGGACCTCCTGGCCCCCCCGGGCCCCCAGGGCCAATGGGGTCTGAGGGTTTGCCTGGACCGCAGGTAAGGACTGCAGCTTAGAAAAGACCTCAGCTTAGAATTTCCTCTGTAGTGCTGGGCACTCCTCTCCCATAATGCATCTCTGCTTTCAACAGCCATGATGACTCTACTCTCCCTCTGTTGGGAAACTTCATCCTGCCTATGTTGCGTTTCTGCCGTCTGTTTGCCATCCCATGATCCTGTGGGGCACAGAATCTGCAGCTTCCTTTTTCCTGTTTCTGGTCTACTGTACTGCTGAAGGCCCAGGAAGTGCCTTTGTGTTCTGGAAGGATCCTGTCAGCTTGTATTTCCTCCTCCGATCCTTTTGCGACCGCTTCCAGTTCTAAGGCCGCCATGGTACGACATAACAATCAACGTTGGCTAACTTAGAAGCAATATTAACGCTGCAAAAACCCGAACTATGACAAAATGATGCTAACAATAGGCGATCCGATCAATAAAGATCATTTTTACCAAAAAATTTCATAAAACTTCTCGAGGATGAACACGATATAAACCGATTGAAAAACGTGTCCACAAAATCTCCGATGAACTTGAAATAGTTGTACCAACGTTTTCAAGAAGTTACGCTTTGTCGCACGCATGTGCCCCGGCTGACACTGTCCCTTTACAAATACAGCGGTGAGGAGGGTGTTACAGCCGCTATCCTTCTGCTCTTATCCGACATTCTGATCTGTCCCTCCGTCGCTCTCCATCTCTCTGCTAATCCTCAGACTGAGCTGAGACTCTTGGGCATGTCCTGCTGTGACACTAACTGTCCCCTGTATGATGTGTCACTGAAATCTGCCGCATGAGGGGAGTGTAAGATCGAGTCTCGCTCTGTGCACCAGACACGTGAAGTTTCTGTTTTTCCCTCCCAGGGGGACCCAGGTGGGCATGGAACTCCAGGGTGGCCTGGTTTACCTTCGACTCAGGTGAGTCCGCTGCCCAGCTGGGAGCATTAAACCCGACTGACGCTCTGGAGTGAGGAAAACCTTTTCCCCCGAGCAAACTGCTAGAGCATTGGAGGTTGCTTTTATCATCTAAAAAGAAACTCCTTTTTAAAATGTGTCAATTAATTGTTTACAAGTGTACTATGCAAGTTTGTTTACATCACTTCTGTTGACTTTGGAAATCAAACACAACAGGGGCAGCTCCCTCCTCCCTCCCAAAGTTCCCTCCCTCCCATGCTTCAGTAACTCCCTCCTCCCAACACTCTTGTCAGTGATTGGCCGCAACGTAGTCTGTTATGTTATGGGGCACAGCCTGTGCCCCTCGTGTTTATTTGCAGTTTGTGATGCCTGTGCGGTCTCCAGAGCCCGGGTTCTTTTACAGTGAATTCAGGGGCAGGCAGCTAGCAGATCGTGGGTAGATGTCGGCAAATTGAGACAAAAATATATTGCCATGAAACCATGCAAACTTGCATAGTGCACCTTTAACCCCTTTGCACAGATACAGATGCTGGTATCTGTAAATTCTGAAATTTAATTTCTAAACAATTCTGTAATTAAATTTCCAAATGTCTTGCTTCACTGGAATAATTTCCCAGAGTCTCTGTGACCCAAAAACTGAATTATAAAGCCTAAAGAGGCTGATGTATCACAGGAAAAATTGGCAGTATTTTGTATTCTGAGTAATGGGGTTAAAGGACACCTTTAATGTGAATTTACACTCATTACAAGTCATCGTATGAAGCATAATTTTGATGTTTCACGTTGATGGCATTGTCGCTGACGTGGCTTTCTGCTTGGGAAGTGCGTGTGGGAAGTAATCCCCACAAAAACACATCAGAAAATACAGTTATTTGCGACCACTGTAAAATGACCTGTTTGGTGAGAAAAGTATGAATCAGCCTGCAGAAGGTCTTGTTCTGGCCACAAACCCTGGGTAAGCAGTGTTCCTGCAGATACAGTTAGAGCCCCTTAAACATGAGGGGGCCAGAAGATCTGTCATAGAGCCATTTTCTTTCCAGTTCCTTGTCCAGCGCCATCTCAGAGTGAATGAGTTTTTTTCCATTTTCTCTCTGGTCCGAACTTTTCGCCTCTCGTGCTTCACTGGACCGTTGCTCGCTGGTCAGTTGTGTTTTCCCCAAAATCAACACTTTTCTTGTCGTGAAATGAACAAAAAAATCCAACAGTTTCCACCATGTGGAACAGCTCAGTTTTGCCCACTGGAAACAAAATGGCCACGATTTCTCAGTTGTTGCGACTCCCTCTCTAGCGAGGAACTCTAGGTCAGATGTGGTAACACCACCCCCTGCTGGTCCAACACCACCTCCAGCAGCTCCATAATATTCCTGCTGGACTCCTGACCAGTTACTAACCGAGCCTACACCTGCCTACCTTCAGTAATGAGCAGGGGTGGGTTGAATTTATGGTATGACCAATCTGTGAGGTTGGCTGATCCTAGATCAGTGGAGGTGTTCGATACTGCTGGTTGTCACGGTGACAGATGCTTATTTCTCCTTAACAGAGCCCTCTCCAGCTGCTCCAGTCTAACCTCAAAGTGAGTGACATCACCTGCCCTGTTAACAGGACCAGCTCCGCTGTGTGTGTATGTGTGTGTGTGTGTGTGTGTGTGTGGTTTGATCTGTGACTGGTTTGTGGAGTGGTGTGCGTATTAATCAATGATGTTGATGGATAGTAGAATTACTATGTGAATGTGTGTGTGTGTGTGTGTATGTCCCTGGGTGATGAGTGTGTGTTTAATCTCTCTGTACTCTAGGTGGTTTGTGGGGACTGTGCCACGGGGGCCCCGGGCGCGCCCGGTATGACGGGCCTGAAGGGAGACAAAGGGGATCCTGCAGAGGAGGAGCCTGTGGACTGTGAGAGTGTGAGTACTGCTGTCTCCACCGGGGGCGGTGTGGAGCACACGTGAGAGTGTGAGTACTGCTGTCTCCACCGGGGGCGGTGTGGAGCAGGCATGAGAGTGTAAGTGCTGCTGTGTCCACCGGGGGGCGGTGTGGAGCACACGTGAGAGTGTGAGTACTGCTGACTCCACCGGGGGGGCGGTGTGGAGCACGCGTGAGAGAGTGAGTACTGCTGTCTCCACCGGGGGGCGGTGTGGAGCACGTGTGAGAGTGTGAGTACTGCTGTCTCCACGGGGGGCGGTGTGGAGCACACGTGAGAGTGTGAGTACTGCTATCTCCACCGGGGGGCAGTGTGGAGCACGCCTGAGAGTGTGAGTACTGCTGTCTCCATCGGGGGCGGTGTGGAGCACACGTGAGAGTGTGAGTACTGCTGTCTTTACGGGGGGGCGGTGTGGAGCACACGTGAGAGTGTGAGTACTGCTGTCTCCATGGGGGGCGGTGTGGAGCACACGTGAGAGTGTGAGTACTGCTGTCTCCACCGGGGGCGGTGTGGAGCACACGTGAGAGTGTGAGTACTGCTGTCTCCACCGGGGGCAGTGTGGAACAGGCGTGAGAGTGTGAGTACTGCTGTCTCCACCGGGGGCGGTGTGGAGCACACGTGAGAGTGTGAGTACTGCTATCTCCACCGGGGGGCGGTGTGGAGCACGCGTTAGAGTGTGAGTACTTCTGTCTCCACTGGGGGGCAGTGTGAAGCACGCGTGAGAGTGTGAGTACTGCTGTCTCCACCGGGGGGCGGTGTGGAGCACACGTGAGAGTGTGAGTACTGCTGTCTCCACCGGGGGGCGGTGTGGAGCACACGTGAGAGTGTGAGTACTGCTGTCTCCACCGGTGGGCGGTGTGGAGCACACGTGAGAGTGTGAGTACTGCTGTCTCCACCGGGGGGCGGTGTGGAGCACACGTGAGCGTGTGAGTACTGCTGTCTCCACCGGGGGGTGGTGTGGAGCACACGTGAGAGTGTGAGTACTGCTGTCTCCACTGGGGGGCAGTGTGAAGCACTCGTGAGAGTGTGAGTACTGCTGTCTCCACCGGGGGGCGGTGTGGAGCACACGTGAGAGTGTGAGTACTGCTGTCTCCACCGGGGGGCGGTGTGGAGCACACGTGAGAGTGTTAGTACTGCTGTCTCCACCGGGGGGCGGTATGGAGCACACGTGAGAGGGTGAGTACTGCTGTCTCCACCGGGGGGCGGTGTGGAGCACACGTGAGAGTGTTAGTACTGCTGTCTCCACCGGGGGGCGGTGTGGAGCACACGTGAGAGTGTGAGTACTGCTGTCTCCACCGGGGGGCGGTGTGGAGCACACGTGAGCGTGTGAGTACTGCTGTCTCCACCGGGGGGCGGGGTGGAGCACACGTGAGAGTGTTAGTACTGCTGTCTCCACCGGGGGGCGGTGTGGAGCACACGTGAGCGTGTGAGTACTGCTGTCTCCACCGGGGGGCGGTGTGGAGCACACGTGAGAGTGTGAGTACTGCTGTCTCCACCGGGGGGCGGTGTGGAGCACACGTGAGAGTGTGAGTGCTGCTGTCTCCACCAGGGGCGGTGTGGAGCACACGTGAGAGTGTGAGTACTGCTGTCTCCACCGGGGGGCGATGTGGAGCACACGTGAGAGTGTGAGTACTGCTGTCTCCACCGGGGGGCGGTGTGGAGCACACGTGAGAGTGTGAGTGCTGCTGTCTCCACCAGGGGCAGTTCGTAGTTAGCATAATGGTTTTCTGTGCCAATGGGTGTAGCTATAGGCTGGAGAAAGGCCACAAAATGTACAGGTTCACTTCTGATTGTGAAAGAATAAAACTGGGGCTACTAAGTCCATCGTGCAGGATGGAAACCAACATGGTCATCATTTCTTTGTGAAGCAAGTCCCGCCTCTGGTCATCCATTTTATCATTTTATCTCCACTTTATACGGAGCTGAATTAAATACTTTACTGAAGATTAGATGGAACAATGTCTAGCTGGCCTTGATTGGCAATATCTGACAGATGTTACTTCCATCTCAGGAGGAGCAAATCCCAGAATGCAATTAACTATCCATCGAGCTGTCGCAGTAAGCCTCAGGCTCACCCTTACAGCAATGAGCAGCAATTAAGCTACTTTCATGGTTTGTCTCCATTTTTGAATGACATTTTTCACAAATAAGTTGGCATAAGCAAACTGTTCACTTTGGCTAGATGGCGGGGTTAGTAATGAGGCGGTCAGTGTATTACCTGCTGTCGGTGGTGATCGGCCCTGAGAAGCTGGCAGGAGTACAGGAACGAGGACTAAACAATGTACTGCTGTGGACAATCCAGCAACAAATCATATTTTATCCTCCAAAAAAGGCCTCACATACAAAATCAGTGTCAGTGAAAGTGTGCACCAGTTAAAGTATTTTCACCGCTTTACTTTGCCATCAGACATCCCCGTCCTTCAGAGCTAATGTTACATATTCCCAACTGTAGATCTTAAAGGTTCCGACTCCTTACGTGTTGCATTCTTGTAAAAGTTATTTATCACATGACTGTGTAATACTCAAAATCCTTCCAGAAAACAAGCTGAATAACTGAAAACAGAGGTAGAGAAGACATCATATGAAGGGATGCTTGAAAAGAATGGTGGGAAATGTATTACAGCACTCCTGCTCATAGATCTGTTTTTGTCCGTTTACTTTTTACTCGCGTCTGAACATTTCGCCATTTTTAGCTTATTGATCCCAGTCCTGACAGGATAATTGTTTTTCTTCAAAATTAATTGGTTTTCTTTCTGAGAAACAAATGTAAAATTCCACTGTTTTCAGCAGTTTCGCACAGTGGAGACAAAATGGCATCCGGTCTTGAGTTGTTGCGACTCTCTGTCTGGAGAGGGACTCTTGATAAGCTGTGCTGTAATTGGTTGATATGTTGAGTGGGCGTGTACTGATTATGCTCATTGTCTCTACAGTGTTCCCTGCTTTATCCAGGAGGCAATGGAGGGGCGGTGAGTATTGTGTGTGTTTGTGTGTGTGGGTGTGTTTGCTTGTGTGTGTGAGCGTATGTTTATGTGTGTGTGTGTGTGTGTGTGTATGTGTTTGTATGTGTATGTTTGAGGAATGATAAACATAATGGTCCGTAACTACGAAAGTTGCTTATCTCCTGTACTCGTACAAATCGGTTAAGCGCGGACTAAAATTTTCGCTTTACTTTAGTCACACACTATGAAGCGGTTTTAGGTTTACACACGGACAGCAAAATAAACCACGATCAAAGACTGTCTGAAATGAACAATGGAAACCCTTAAACATGGGAGGGGGGTAGTTTTGCATGCGTTTTACTGTCATTTCCTGCTTGTCAATCGCAGAGCGAGCATTATGAACGCGCTGCAAATACTTGAACTAGCTCAAGAGGAGGCAGGTGAACGTCAGAATGCTAATAGATTGCATGCACCAAGGATATTCAGGGACAGGAGAAATTCATCAGAAGAGTACAAAGATACCAAGTTTTTAAAACGATTCCGATTCTCCAAAAACACTTTCAACGAACTTCTTCGCTGGAAAGAGCACTTCAGCCTCCTACTGCAGCACAACACTACCCTGGCTCCCTCCATCATCCCAGCTGCTGCAGACACAACCCCCAACCATGCCTGTAACACGGGTCTCATATCACCCGAGGAGGTCAGAGCCGCTCTGAAAAAACTGAACAACAGGAAAGCCCCCGGCATTTGCTCCATAACCGCCGAGATGATAAAGTCGGGCGGGGATGGCATTGTCGAGTGGCTGACCCACATCTTCAATAAGGTGTGGGAAACCGAGCGGCTCCCCAGCGACTGGACCAAAGGGGTCATCCCGCCCTTCTGGAAGCGAAAAGGCGACAGGCTCGTCTGTGGGAACCACAGAGGCATCACTCTGCTCTCCATCCCTGGCAAGCTCTTTACAAAAATCTTGCTGACTTGTGCTCTCCCAGCCATCAGAAGTGGCCGCCGCCCTTAGCAGGCTGGCTTCATGCCAAACCGCTCCACATCAGATCACATCTCCGCCGTCCGTCTGCTCATTGAGAAGGTCTATGAATTCCGGAGAGATCAGCATCTCTACGTTGGATTCTTAGACCTCAAGGCCGCATTTGATACAGTCCACCACTCATCACTGTGGAGTATCCTACAAGCCCTCGGCGCACCTCCGAAGATCACCACCCTCTTCAAGCTGCTCTACAGCAATGCACAGAGTTGTGTCCGCGTCAACGGTCGAGACTCCGACTGGTTTCCAATCTCCAGTGGTGTTCGCCAGGGCTGCGTAGCTGCTCCAGACCTGTTCAACTGCATAATCGACCATCTGATGTGCAGGGTCTGTGAGTGAGTACCCGGAGTGTCCCTTGGCAACTACTAACTGACTGACCAGGAGTACGCAGACGACACCATCCTGCTCGGCATCTCCTGCAGTTAGCTGAGGGACGCTCTGAGTGTATACAGTGAAGAGGCAGAAAAGCTTGGTCTCCATGTGAGTTGGACCAAGACCAAGTTCATGCATGTTGGTGCGGGACCAGATCCACCCCCTATCCTGCTTGGCAATGACACCGTAGAGCCTGTGAAGAGCTTTGTGTATCTGGGGTCCACGGTGACAGATAACGGGGATCTTAAACCAGAGATTCTCCGCAGGAGAGCCCTGGCAGCCTCTGCCCTGCAGTCTCTCTGGAAACCACTCTGGCGGCACCCAGCCATCTCACGCACGACGAAGTTCCGAATCTACAACACCGCCGTACTCTCTATTCTCCTTTATGGCTACAAAACATGGCCCTTAAATAAGACCCTGGCCGCAAGAATAGATGGCTTTGATAGCAGGGCTTTCAGAACCATCGAGAACATCAGGTGGCCCCAGCGAATCTCCAACAAAGCACTTAGAGCCCACACAAACCAGCCCAGAGCCTCCCGCCTGGCTGCACAACGCCGCATCCGCTGGTTTGGCCATGTTCTCCGTCCTCCTCCTGACCACCCGACAAGAGCCATTCTGAAGTTTGACCCAAAGGCTGCAGGCTGGAGACAACCACGAGGAAAGCCCCGGACTCGATAGCTCGACATCATAGCTGACGACCTCCAACAACACGGAGTTACCCTGAAGGATGCAGATCTGCTGGCACAAGACCGCCAGTACTGGAGAGGCCTGGCTCACCTGGTCGGCTCTACGCAACAGGACGGGATACCAGCCCCAACGCAGGAGCAGTGATGATGATGATGATGATGATTATAACATAAGCAGATGTTATAATGAGTTGGATAAGTTTGAAGATATATGCCCACATATGCCATTATCATCTCATTTCTGCATTTTCAGGAAAACCCAGCATGTACATGCAAATATATTTGGATTCTAGGTCAAAAGGCGCACTTTTTTTATTTTTGATGATACTTAAGATATGAGCGAAGAAACAGCCCGAGATTTTAGGTTTGCGCAAGCGCAGAACCACAAGGCAGCATGATTTGATGGGTAGCAAAATTTGACAGAACACCGGAATGCATATCCCTGTTCGCAATCCAGCTGCCAATCAAATCCCATTTAACAGATTGAACTGAGGACATCAAGGTTAGACGGGCATTGGTAGACATGGATAACTAATCAGCTGTTTTGAGTGTTTCGTAGGGTGTGATTAAAACACACGTTTAGCTAGAAGCATCTAAGTCATATTCATACACGTCTAAACGCTAGACAGGGATAATAGACACCTTTTGTAGTTACGGCCCAATGTGTCCATGAGAGCGAAGATTAAATCTATAAACAGTTTTTGGGGTCTTGTTTGCATTTTGTACCAGTCTCACCCCTAAATGACACCAGGTGCATGTTCAGTCCGTCTCCGCACTGCCTCGGCAATACAGCTGATTGGTTTCACTTTAGTCGATGTGTGCGCTCACACTGGATCTGCTGCGTCGTAATATTCTTCCATCGCAGCTCCGGCACACCGGCGGCCTCCACAGCAGATATGCAAGGCTTCGGTTTTTGCCGGATGCTGGAGCACAACCTCAGCACAGCAGATTGATCGGTTCACAGACAATATCAAAACATCCAGTTACTTTTCGGAATAAAACACTCCGTGGTGGTGCTGACTTGTATTGTAGGCAGGACAGCAACCGAAGTAAGAAAACATGTGAACTTTATCGACAGAGAACTTCCTAAACAAATGGCAAACCCTACGGAAACAGGAAATTAAGGGCGCTTTCACACCAGGATAGTCCACAGGACTCGGGTGGGGAAAGCCGAAGAATTTTACAGCTTCATTTGGTTTGGTTCACTTTTACACTGCACTTCTGAAAGTGGACCGAAACGCCAAGGCAATGTCATGCAGTTACAACAGCTGCTCGTTTGGGGCGGTATTGCCCGAAATGAGCACTTACTACGAAGGAAAAAGCACGAAGAAGAAAACCCGGCTCATTGATTGGCCAGGACCTCTCTTTGGTTCACTTCCTCTCTTTGGTTGGCTGGATAGTCCGTTTGCTTTTCCCACAGTAAGCGAACCGCACCAGGGTTCACTTGCGAGCAAACTGAGACCCACGTTTTCAGTCGGACCAGAGTTCGCTTGTTTGGTCCGCACCAGAGTTTGGATGAGCTTTCACACCTGCCCAAATGAAGCGGACTATCCGAGAAAATGAACTCTGGTCCGTTTAAAGCGGAGCAGACAGCTCTGGTGTGAAAGTACCCAAAGAGCATTTATACATAAATAGGCTGCTTATCCATGGTAGGAGCATAAAAATCTTGAAAAAGAAACAAATCAATGTAAATCAACTGTTCTTCAACCCCTTCGGTAGGGAACAAAGCTAGTCGGCTGTTTGTAGTTTCGTTTTGTACAATAAGTATCGTGTTATCTGAGGTGATTCTGTAATTACCATGTGATCTCGTCAGTCTTGCTTCTCTGGCTGAGTGGGCTTGGCGCGTAGTAAAAATGCAGCCGAATTCCATCTCCAGATCTAGGATTTTGTCAGCAGTGCAACCTAATTTATTTTAAGATTGCCCTTCATCAAAATGTTTTCGCCGACCGAAAGGCTGCATGAGAAAGCGTAGTTGCTCACTGGTTTCTGTGCAAAGAAATAATAATTATTAAATTACCAACACGTCTTGCATTGAAGCATTAGTAATTGAATTATTTCTGAAATTGGTTATTAGTGCATTGAGAAAATTCAATGCATGGCATGCATTTAAAATCATTGAAAATGCATGCAGTGCGTGAAACTTTTAAGGTATAAAAGTAATTCATGAAGTCTTTGTTGCTCAGCTTCCAGGAAAGTGGTAGGAAGGCTATGATATGAGATTGTATGAACAGCAATTAATTAGAAATGAAATCAAACCATATCTAAATACCATCAGCAGCATTTACTACAACGTACGTGACTTACTACTTCAGGACGGAATTTGGAGAAATTTTGATTAATTGCCACCCATGCAATCTCATATCGTAGCCCGCCTCTTTGACGCAAAGCTTAATTATTAATGGCGACGCAGCTTGTTGGAAGCTCATTCACTCAGTAAATTAAATCAATTAATTATCCTGTTCTTACTCTGAAACAGGCTGAGTGTTAACCAGCATTATTATCAATGTCACTGGTTGTAGACAGAGTTTTATTTTTACGTAAGCAAACTTAACACTCGGACCTGAGTCAGCAAAATCGCATTTTTATAAACATTTTCCTAAGTGTTCAAGCCAATCGAATGCAGAGGCAGAAAAAAATATACCATTTTGCTGCGGGAACTCAGAAGCTTTGTAAGACATGAACGTATTATGTTACCAACAATGTGGACAGGAAAATGCTTGATAATTATAGCAAAGGACAATAATCCAAGCTGAGGGTGAACGGAAACAGACTGATCCTCGCAGCGGAATTAATTAACACTTACTTGCTTACAAGGCAATCTAATTGGGAACGGGGTAGGAGATATAATGCACTTTAAGGTGAGATCAGAGCAGCATCATAGTCCCTCCAATGACAAATCCTGAATGGAAGAGGTTAAAAAAATGTGCAGACAAACTGTAAACTTGGACACCCTGCGTTCTACCCCTCGAATAATTTTGTGCGTGCATTTGCATGTCTGTGAGTTTTCTTGTCTGTTTGTGTTTGTGCTCCTGTGAGTCTGTATGTTTGCATGTGCTTTTGTGTGTGTGAGATTGGAAACACATTTTCTCTTCTCTGATTGATTGGCCTTCTTTTCCGCATACGCAGTCTGGGGATCCGGGGTGCCACGGGGTGCCAGGGATCCCTGGTGTACCAGGACCTCCTGGCCAGAAGGGGGAGCAGGTAAGCCGTTCTGGCAGGGAAGAGAGGCAGTCTATAGCCTGTTTGCTCAGGTGCTTGACTGGTACAAAGACGACCAGGGCTGCGTTCCAATCCGAAATAAGATACTCACCTCACTTCTTCCCTCCACCCTCCGAATGACGTAGCAGGCGAGTAAGCCCTTCCTGAGCAAGGGAGGGCAATGGAGGGGACTTCAGGGGAGGGTTGTGGGAAAACGGTTGGAATGGCCCTCGCGTTTCTTCCGCACTTCGACATTTGTCAACAAGCCAACGGGAAGTTTGTGTTACCATGGCGCCAACTGAGTTACTTGCTGGTACGTTTTACCTTTTACAGTTCACGCGGACACTGTTTTGCATGTTCCCGCCCTGTTCTTGATGAGCTCGGCGGTCTCAGCATCAGACCCTTAAAAAATGACGCGTTAAAAAAATGTCAATCTTAAATTTCATCTTCCCAGTATTTCGGAGGCACGCTGCCATAATAAAGGCTTCATGACCATGTTCATAACCTAGGATGGTCCCGCGATTTTAGCCCAGTGCCTCACGGCGTACATCGCCAATACGCAAATCGAAACATCAGCGTAGTGGTTTGCTGGTTAGCCAGTGTAATGCATCAAAAGCCATGTCACTGACAAAATGAACAGTTTCAGTAACGAAGTTACATAACAGAACATGAAACATGAATTTGAAAAGAGGTATCTGTGTTCCGGGTTATTGACATTAAAAGTCATATTAAATTAAACAAGCGACTCGATAGTAGGTTCAAGTTCATATTGATTTTTTACGGATGTGCAGTTTCTGTCTTCGAAATATAATATAAAATGACCGTCGACCAATATGTGCAGCCACATATTAGCCAGCCGCCAAACTTTCAGAATGTTTGCAACTAATATAAGCGACTGTTTTATGGGAAAATAAAGCTGCGCAACAGTACTCGCAGATGCTATAGGCTAGCTACAGCCAAATTGAACATAAAGTTACGTGCTTAAAAATGATGCGAAGCTGCCGGGTGGCTCACACGGTAAAGGCACTGCGCTGCAGTGCAGATATGATCACCACGTCGCGGGCTCGAGCCTCGGCGTACCCACCGGCAGGGGTCGGCAGCTTTTTCAGAGTAGCGCACAATTAGCTATCGTGCTACAGGGTTACAAATTGGGAAGGGACTGCCGGATTTGGGTATTCGATAACAGCTTTGTTCGTTGCTCCAGCGCCTCCTGTCGGCCAGACGGGCGCTCGTCAGGAAGACTCCGGCTTGGTTCATGTCCGGGTATCCTCCGCCCTCGCTCTGAACTTGCGAAGATTCAACCAGCGAGTGTATAAGAATCAGTGGCAGACAGGCATGTGCTTCGGAGGAGAGTCGTGAACTGTCCTCACTATCCTGAGTTGGCTGCAAGGGGTCGCATACGAGCAAGCTTTGTACATAGTTCACCAATTGGGCATTACAAATTCGGGTGGGATTGGAGATGCCAAATTTAAAAAAAAAAAAAAAAAAATGATGCGAAACCGATGCCCCTCACCCTCAAACTTTGCTATTTGCATATAACTCGGTCAGTAATTACACACTACTCAAACACTATTCTTACCTTTGTATGGATTCCTCCTTTTGCCAGCAGGAAAAAAATGGCAGATGTGAAATTTTTACTGAAAGAGAATGAGCCAAGCATTCTGGGCAGTATCAGAGCTTGGAGGGATGTTTATTGTTTGCTTTGTTTGAGGGAGGATAATCGAGGGCTTGAGCAAATGAAAATGCGCCCTTCCCTCCGCAAAACTGGATTGGAACGACCCTACAGGTGGCCGCCATCTTACCTCCAGGATTTTTTTGGAGATTCCCCCCACGATTGGAGTGAACATTTTTTCGAATTGGAACGCAGCCCAGGGGCGGATTTCATTATGCTGACTTATGCTTTCTCCCATCTTCTCCTGGTCGCTGATGAGCTGACTCATTTTCAGTTTCCTCTACATGTTCTAACAGGTGGACTTTCAAATATTAATCCTATCACCCCGACTTAATGTGTTTTTTTGGCTTGATTCAAAATCCACTGACTGGGTGACACATTTTTGACTTCCTCTGCAGTTCCAAGGATCTGATTTTGACCAGACTCAGTGCAAATGTTTGTCTCGTGGTCCTGACTGAGTGTCGTTATTTTCAGGTCAACATGGGTTCCAATATGGCTGCCAAGCCTCAAATTGACTGACACACTACTTGGTGCCTTTGGATGAAATTTGCTCCTAATGTTCATCTTTCAGCCCTGACCAACTGTTGTTACACATTGGATGGATTTACAATCCAGTGTAGTTGACCTGGTGTCAGATTGGCTGATATTTTCTATTTCCACTCAAACTTCTTCAGTCTTATGGAAAAACCTAGTAAGTAACAAAACACTGATTCTGAGAAAAAGACAGGAAACTGTATCCCTCTGGGGTTCAGCTCTTGTCTGACAATAAAACTGACTTGGCAGTTATTTGTTCATTACATAATAAGCAATATTTATGGATGATTTTTTTTCTTTTTTTCATCAGTATCCATGGCAATATGACTTAGAAAATATTTAATCTGAAAATATAAGATGTCATTTCTCAAAATGATGGACAAAAACCGGACGATTATGCAGCTGCAGGGGGCATTTAACAGTTTTTCTGTGTTAACTCCACCATCTGCTTCCCTCTTGAATCCATTTTTCAATCGTTATGAGGACGTGAATTGTGTGAATTATGAATTCTAACCTTTAACCTCCCGCGCATCCAATGCTCTGCATGGGGACTGACTTGACAGATCATATAATAGACATGCTGCTTCAAAATTGGCTAATTCAACTTACCGGGGTTTGTCATTACAAAAAACAGAAAATTTAATGTGGAAGAACCGAGGAAGATCAACTTGCCAGGTTTTTACTTCACTACTGATCAAATACAAATGAAATGAGCTGCTAGGTTTGCCTTTGCAAAACATGGGGTATCAATGATTATTTTTCATGTATCTTACTGTATATGATGAGGCAAAGCCTAGTGATTACAAAAATGATCCTTAGCAAAATTAGACTTACTAAGTTTTTCCATAACACTCAAGACTTGCTAAAAGTGTCCTAAGTCTCAGTCCAGAATAAATTGAAATGCTGATATTTTTTCATTCCATGGATTACAAATCCATTTAGTGTGGAACTTTCAAGATTGGCTCACTAACTGACATTTTCTTATATTACAGTTAATTCATGTCAAGTTTAGTGCTAAAACTGATTGTTTATGGATTGGCCTCGTTGGCATTTCACTTGAAGTGTGGTATTTATCTTAATGTCATACCACTGACACCTTGTACCTCACCAGAGGTAACAAAGGACAAAATATAGAGGCCAATGATACTGTGGTTTCAGCTTGATGATCAAATCTAGATAGTGGAGGTGGGCCCTAATGGAATTAAAGCTGTATTTTTCGCCAGTATCATGTTATTTTGAAACCCAACGTGAAATGAGCACAACGAAGGACTTATTTTCTCATTTCTTTACAATGGGGTATTTATGCTGAGTTATAATACTTCATCGTAGGGACCTGCTTGTATTCTGTGGTCTGGCACAAAGTCCCTCTGCTGTCCTGCAAAAAACATTTCTTTATATGCTTCTGTTTTAACTTTGTCATGAAATGCACACCAAGCAAACAATCGATCTCATATCTTTAAGTTAAAACTGTTTCAATGCACCCCAAAATGTGCCTGTCATTGGGCTGTCATCGAAAATGTTGGATCACTTCTGCTGCAACCCACAGGCCTAGGCAGAATTTCCTACAACAGGTTCAACTCCTGGTGAAACTCATGAACCCTTAGCAGATTTATTCTTTGGAGTTAGGTTTGGGGCGCAAATTGTAAAATGGTGCACACTGGATATAACAGCGAGATTTAGCCACAAATTACCTTCAAAAAATGTAAAAAAAAAAAAAAAAGTCATGTGCATTTTCTGAGGCACTTTTCACAAGATTTACAGCAATATTTCTGAACTTTGTCATATTTAATTTTCTTATAAAAATAATTTAAATGTAGTGTTAACGTTAAATATAAATGTGAAATCTAAATATAAAATGCTAAATCCAAATAGTAAATGTTAAATGCTAATTTTAAATATTAAATGTTAAATATAAGCGTTTAATGCTAAATGTAGAATGCAAAATGATTACATTTACTTTAAACATTTCTTATTTAGATTTAGTATTTAACATTTACATTTAGCATTTAACATTTGATTTAGTATTTAATATTTAACATTTACTATTTAGATCTAGTATTTAACATTTAGATTTAACATTAACATTACATTTAAAATACATTTTAGAAAAAAAATGAATATGAAAAAGTTTGCTGTGAATCTGGCGAAAAGTGCCTCAGTAAATGCACATCTGTTTTTTAAACATTCTATGAGCTAAATGTGGCGAAGTTTTGCTCTAATTTTTAGCATGCCAATGGCACGTTCACGCTGAATGGTTGACAGCCGTGGCATTGAAAATCAACGAATAATTAACTGTAAAAACTTGTTTTTCCTAGATGTCACTCTAACATGCTAATGTGAGCTCAGTTGCACATCACTCATATGGTCACGTGACTAGGAACACGAGAAAACTTGGTTTTAGCTTAAAGTATGCTCGCACATGCTACATACCTGTGCACGTCGGAGTTGATGTGTGTCATGATGTCTTTGACAACGCATTTACCCCTAGTGATAATAAAAACTCTTTTATTAAAAGTTTCAAGAAAATATTTACAAATATATGAGTGTGAAGTGTCTTTTTTGACACTTTTACGTCAAACATTTATTATTCAGACTTAGCATTTGAAATTTAGATTTTGCCCTTAACATTTAGATTTAACATTTAACATTTAGATTTATGATTTAAACTATTTACATTTAAGATTTATTATTTAGATTTAGCATTAAAACTTAGATTTAACATTTACTATTTAGATCAAGCATGTAACATTTAGATTTAACATATAAATATATGTTAAAATATATTTTAGAAATAAAATGGAATATGACAAAGTTCACAAATATTGCTGTGATTCTGGCGAAAAGTATCTCAGAAAATGCACATCTGTTTTTTAAACATTTTTTTGAGCTAAATGTGGCAAAGTCTTGCTGTAATTTTCAGTATGCTCCATTCTACAATTGACACCCCACAGTCAGGCCCTTATCACACACAATAAAGGACCTCATCACTTCAGGGCAAAAAGCATGCAAAACCTACATGGTGAAATTGTGAAGAGTCGGGCTTTTACTGAACTAACTGGTTTAGTTTAATGAAGAACCTGATCACACCTACTGGTGACCTTGTGATGACCTCAGTCTTCTTCACCGCCTCCTCTTTCTCCTGTCTTCAGGGACCAGAAGGACCGAGTGGACCCCAAGGACCTGTGGTGAGTGCTCCACGCTGGGCTGTGTTCAGCATCGCCATGACTCAAGATTGTTAGGATTAAAGTTGCAGATTCATTATCCGCATATCATGCAGCATTAGGATTAATGAAGCTACTATGTACTGAGTATTAACATGGCGGAGCATCCGCAGGGGGGTGTGGAGGATTATTATTGAGAGAGAGTATATTCGTATTAGCATGTATTATTAGCTGGGAAATTAAGTAACTGGTACGGTATAATTCAAGCAATCGGCAACACCAAAAAGTTACCCGGATGTTGCCATCAAGCCCCGTTTCCAATGCTTTATGGGATAGTTTGGTGGCCAAGTTGCTTCCGGTCTCGCACAGCTGGGGGAGTAAAGTTGCGTCGGCATGCGTGGTTATGGATACTCAGCCGTACGATACTGAGTGTAGAGGCCGTATTAATTCTTCGTGTATCCAGTTCTTTTTCTTGGCTTGATTTTAGCGTTTATATCGTTTGCAGTTTCTCAAGTGTAGCTGAATTGTTGTTGTCATGCTGCTATGCAAGCTGCGTTTCAGAAGTGTATCAGTCCTGGAAGAGCAAGAAGTTTTGGCGAAAAAGCCACATCCGGGCCTTTTTTTTGTATTGTCGATCACTCGAATTGTCAGGAGATTATTTTAATTGTTTTGGTGGGAAGTCTTCATTAATGGCAGATGGACTATTATTGATCACTAAAAATCTCAAGGTTTTAACGAGACGTCTTCTGAATAAGGATGCGACTGATTGACTCTGCTTGTCTGAGCACACTGGAGTGGGACTGAGACTTAACTCACTCCAAGCCTGTGTGGTTGTCATGGGGACAATCATTTTAGCTGTCCTTCTGACTGCCTGATTGTCTCCTCAGGGCCCTATGGGGTTTCCAGGCTTCCCTGGGAAAACAGTATGTACCTCTCACAGCTGCCGCGGCCCTCATACACTCACATACATACTTACTCACACACACAGACTCATACACACACCTGATCTTACCTGTGGATTCCCTCTGTTTTCTAGGGGCCGAAGGGAGAGAGAGGGCAGCCAGGGGAGATGGGGAGGAAAGGGGAGCAGGTGAGCTCTTCCTGTGTGTGGACACCTGCTCTAAGGTCACTTCCTGTGAAACAGGAAATACACCTGTACGTCTGATCTCTGATCTCTCATGCTCACAGGGTTCTACAGGGAAGCCGGGATACCAAGGAACAGTGGGGTCCCCGGGAATGCATGTAAGACCCCCCTCCACACATACAGTGGGCTCCAAAATTACTGGCACCCCTGTATGGCAATGCACAAAGAATACTTTAAACAATTCTACAAAAAATAGATTTATCGAGAGACTCTTAATAACAACATGTGAGGGGCGCTATACAATATTAAAGTTCCAATGGAGCCAACCAAAATCATTTACTGATTTAATTAAAAATCTCTCTCTTCCAAATCAAGGTTTCACAATTAATGGCACCCTTGAAGATTATTGTAAATAACATCTACAAAAATTAAATCAGGTATTAAATTCCACTGACATAAGTTATATTGAAGTGCTAAGAAACTATATTGAGCCATTACATCACTTCCTGTTTCACTAAGGTATAAAAACACATGTAATATCCTTTTGTTATCCAGCACGATGAAGTAAACAAAAGGACTCTCAGTTGAGAAGAGGCAGATGGTCATTGACCTTCATAAACCTAGTAATGGCTTCAAGAGAATTCACAAACGATTGAATATTCCTCTGAGCACTGTCAGGGGAATGGTTAAAAAAATTCCAAAGATATGGAACTGTTAAAAACCTCAAGGGTAAATGACGCAACTGCATTTTACCCCTAAGGATACTAAGGAGGATGGTAAGAGAAGCAACCATATCCCCAAGAATCACTGTGAAATATGATGATTGATCAGTCATGTTTGGGGCTGTTTTAATTCAAGAGGTACAGGGGCACTGGTTAAGATTAATGGCATAATGAACTCTACCAAGTATCAAAGTATTTTGGCTGACAGTCTGGTTGCCTCTGCCTGAAGGCTGGGTCTTGCCCATAGGTGGACTTTCCAACAAGACAATGACCGAAAGCATACCTCGAGATCCACACAGAAATAGTTCAGTGACAGTAAAATTAACGTTCTTCAATGGCCATCTCAGTCCAGACCTCAATCCAATTGAAAACCTGTGGGCTGAGTTGAAGCAAACCCAAGAATGTGAAGGATCTTAACTGGATCTGCATGGAGGTTCGGTTCAAAATCTCCCCAGATGCCCAATTCGTGTGCCTCTGAGGGCTTGTTTTAACATTCGGACATTTGCTGGCCCAGCGGAGTCACATGGCGTGCCATTGACAAAACCTGCAAAAATGGAAATCGCCAGACACCACTTGTCTTCTACCGCTGCTAGCGTCAAAACTTTCTTTTGTCTTGCGTTGTGTCTGGTATCGGCGTAACAACGACATATTAAACTTTTGTTCGGCACCAACCATTCATCGTAACTTCCTCTCATTGCGTAAAATAAGTCTGGAAAAGGTAAAACTTCACCCCTGAAATCTAACGTTCACGGAAAAACTCCACACAGCCAGACCTCTCGAGCGCCAGCCAATCAGCGCGCGTGTCACAATTTCATGGCTGTGCCGTGAACGATTCTGGGCAGGAATACTGACTGAAATTATGCTGTCATCATTTTTGACTCTCTTGCCGCCTGAAATAAATTTGCCGTTTTTGAGATCATGGCACCTACAGTTTGGGCACCAACTTATTAGTCTCATCAGTTATCTTCATCTTGCTTTGGAAACGTGCGGCTAATTATCTTAAAAGTGAACAGGAAGCAACTATGTTGATGCTTTTGTAATTGTCGCTTAGATGATTGATTGATTGAGTGAGTGAGTCAGTCAGTCAGTCAGTCAGTGAGTGAGTCAGTGAGTGTTTGAGCGATTGATTGATTGCTTGATTCAGTGACAGTGATTTATTTAGTGAGTCAATGACTGATTGCATGATTTATTGATCGTGTGATTGGTTGATTGAATCAATGAGTGAGTGAATGACTGATCACATGATTGTTTGATTGATTGATTGGTTAGTAGCTTGAGTGAGTGATTGCTTGATTGTTTGTTTGATTGATTGATTGATTGATTGATTTGTGATC